>OU015462.1:214214-284788 GCA_907164805.1 Brachyptera putata | reverse complement strand
ATACACATAAAAATTTTAGCTTGATCGGGTCAACGATTTTGAAGAAAAAACTTAAAATGTGCTCAATTGGTACCACTCGAAGCAGTTTTTACCCATTTTTACCAATACTATTACTGTTCGCTCGTCTAACAACGCATATATGGCGTTTTCCTAGTACTAGGAAAACGTCATATATGCGTTGTTAGACGAGCGAATAGTAATAGTATGGGTAAAAATGGGTAAAAACGTCTTCGAGTGGTACCATTTGAACACGTTTTAATTTCAAAATGGCTGACCGATCAAGCTGAAATTTTTCATGAATGTGTATCAGAATTCAATTCAACTTCACGCAAAATTTCATTTTTCAAGTGAATAAAAATATTTTCTTTTTTTTCCGCCATGTTATTCTTACGGGTATTTTTGAAATTTCTAAAATTCATTAAAAAAAAGTTACCCCCCGATGAAGCCACAAAAGAAACAGATCTAAGTTAGATGAGGAACCAAACTGAAAAAATGTTTGAAGTTGATAGCTGTAGCCGTTTGACCTGTGGAGAACCGACAAAAAACAAGAAAACAAAAAAACGGAAAAAAAACGAACACCAATTTTTTTCAGTATGTCAAATTGAATCTCCGCTAAATCTCGTCTAATAAAATAATTATATTATATATGTATATATATGTTCGACTTTATTAGACGAGCTTTAGCGAGGATTCAATTTGACATAGTGAAAAAAATTTGTGTTCGTTTTCATGTTTTTTTTTTGCTTTTTTTATGTTTTTTCTCGGTTCTCCACAGGTCAAACGGCTACAGCTATCAATCAACTTCAAACTTTTTTTCAATATGGTTCCTCATCCAACTTAGATCTGTATAGTTTTGTAACATTATCGGGAAGTAATTTTTTTTTTAGAAATTTAGGAAATTTCAAAAATACTCATTACAATAACATGGCAGAAAAAAAAAGAAAATATTTTCATTTTCCCAAAAAATGAAATTTTGCGTGAAGTTGAATTACATTTTGATACAAATTTCTAAAAAATGTCAGCTTGATCGGGTCAGCCATTTTGAAAGAAAAAACATAAAATATGCTAAATTGGTACCACTCGAAGCAGTTTTTACCCATTTTTACCCATACTATTACTATTCGCTCGTCTAACAACGCATATATGGCGTTTTCCTAGTATATATATATATATATATACCGGTATTGGTATGATTTTGAACTGTTCAAAAATCGCGACCTCCCCCGGGACTTGAACCCGTATCTCCAGAATGCCGGTCCGACGCGCAATCTGGAGATCCGGGCTCAAGCTCCGGGGGAGATCGTGATTTTTGAACAGTTTTGAATCATGCCATTATAATAACCTACTCGTGGTTAATCAGCAAGCTATTGAAATAATATATATATATATATATATATATATATATATATATATATATATATATATATATATATATATATATATATATATATATATATATATATATATATATATATATATAGCCGCCCCGGTGGCTAATTTATACACATATACATCATAATCAGACGAGCTTCAGCGAGGGTTCAATTTGACATACTAAAAAAAATTGGTGTTCGTTTTTTTTTCATTATAATTTTTTTTTTCTTTTTTGTCGGTTCTTCACAGGTTAAACGGCTACAGTTATCAGCTTCAAACTTTTTTTCATTATGGTTCCTCATCTAACTTAGATCTGTATAGTTTTGTGGCATTATCGGGTGATAACTTGTTTTTTTTATGAATTTTAGAAATTTCAAAAGTACCCGTTAGAGTAGAATAACACAGCGGAAAAATCCAAAAAAATGAAATTAAATTTCGCGTGAAGTTAAGTTACATTTTGATACACATTTCTGGAAATTTTCAGCTTGATCGGGTGAGCCATTTTGAAGAAAAAACATAACATGTGCTAAATTGGTACCACTCGAAGCAGTTTTTGTTCTCTTTGTTCTACTTCTAAAATTTGGTTTGAAATTCGGACCAGCCGTTTTAAAGAAAATGATATAATGAAACATGTATTTTATCCATCGAAAAGATAGAAATATTAGTTGAAAAATGTTGCATTGTCAAAGTCACGGCTTCCTAGATTCATTGGCATCGGATGAAGGTCATTTTATATGATCAAGGTGTGTAGAGTTTTCGATTATACTTTATATAGACATCTCGCTCATCACACAACGCACATTCTGCGTTTTCCTAGGCTAGTAGTTTTAATGCAATGTTATTGATTTCATAACCAGTATGTTTCCTGCGGTGGCTAATTCAATATGTGCTACAACAGACAGCAGAAGAACCACAAATCAAATTCAGTGATGGCTGGTCATAAAAACCTACCGCATTCAATTCATTTCTCGTTTTTATTTGTTATTTCAATACGCAGCCACTATTACATAATGTACAAATACACATCGCTTTTGTATTGTGCTTATTTTGGGTTAATTGTTTCAATTCTATTTTTAGAAACTATGATGAATAAATAACGTGACAAATTCTAAATGATTATTGCGCACTTAATTACCGAAATAAGTTTTTCACAAACTGTCGTATTGTCTAAAAACTTCTAAAATTTCATAGAGCCCACATCCTAGAATGACAGATTTTGAAACTTATTTAACCATCATATTATTACGTAATGAATACTGTGTGATGTGTCAGCCTATTGCAAAAATCAAACATATTGCATAATAGTCCTCATATCTATTTAGCATGCTGATGAATATCTCGAATGGATTGAAATAATGAATGAAATGTTTGGTGACTATTTATTATGAATGAACTCCAGCAATTCACTAAAATGTGTAAACGTTTGAACATCGGACGTAACATTATGAATGAGTAGCTAGCTGACTCGGGAAAGATTTCCAAGGATTTCGTTGATAAGTCACATCGAAACTGGTAGTTTCTCAGAATTGTTCAGTTTATGATTGGCCTAGGAGAGATTGCTGCGAGCGAGCTAGCGACTTCTCGACAAACTTGAAGTAGTGTGGAAGACTGCCACAGCAGCGCCCAAATCACGGATGGAAAGCGACACGCAAATTCGCCAAAATTAACGCTATGTTTTAAACATGTTTTGTGGGTTGTAGCATTTTTTTCAACGATTTTTATTTCAGGTGATCGCTTGTAAATTATTGCATCGAGGGCTTGCCTGAAGAGTTTTTTCATTATCTTCACCCGTTCTCTCGATAAATATGAAATACTGTAAAACTTTGAATATTTTTAGTTCCGTCAATATTACGAACATGAAATATTAAAAAATACCGTAATCTCATTCAAACAATTTCCGTTCCAATGACATATTGTTCATTAATATAGACTTGGTAGTTTTCTGTCAATGGCAATGTATAACTGTGAATGCGCGGCGACGAAAGACCGCGCGAGCTGTTATAGAGTCCTTAAAATCAGGCCTCGCTAGTTCCTCCCTGATAGACCGGAACAGTTGCACGTAGGCAGCCCTCGTTCTACGTGCCAACAGGGCGTATACAACTGGTATGGCCTGAAAATGAAATATATACAAATCTACAATTAGAAAATTAAACTATTTCAGACTTTTAAGTAAACCTAGTCATTATATTCTTCATTCCCATATAGAAGATAAGAAAACAGCTATAAACCTTCTGGAAGCGGGAAGCCTGAATATTTTGAGAGCGTTCCGATTGAATGATTCTAGATAGGTCTACATTTTATAAGCAGTTGCCACAAACATAATTTAATATGCTGTAAAATGATCAGCTTGTTCTGCGACCGACGCCACAGTTTGTCCCCATTCCACGCACCAAGCCCTCAGGACTAGCATGCTCTGAGAGATACACAGGAGATTGCAGTGAAAATCCAATCACTAGAAATTATTACTCAAGTTCGTTTGTTTGAGAATTTCAATGATGGTCTACATTTTTCCTCCTTGTCCGTCACGATGCAGCATAGACTTGCATTGCATTCCACAAATATCTCGTCAATCTTACAATGCTTATGCTGCGTTTTTCTATAGGCCTAGTTAATACCAATGATAATAATAACAAAATGTGTGTTTTGCCTAATGCCACTAATAACCTAGGTGCCAGGGTCATGAAATATTCACTATTCACTCATTTAGAGACAATTAATGAAAGACTACAGTTGCGGAGGAGAACAAAATAATATCGTAGATTACTATAGAAATGTATAATAGTTAGTTATTCGGGAAATTGCTTCATTGTAAAACCAGACCTTAGTTTATGGTAGGGCTACATGTGCGAATACAAAAAGCCTATGTATACATTAGTGAAACGATTCCAACTATATGAATAATGAGTCCATCAACTTACCCTTCCGCGATGTATCCCGTGGTATGTCAGCAGTTGGTGACATCTAGGCCTTCTTGGCACGACAATGACAGTTCCCTCCGTGTGTGAACTCGCAGTAATCTATTGCATGCTGTTTGACTCGAGAAGACCACCGTCGTTACGCCATCGAGGCCGATCAGCGTCCTCCTCCGAACCGCGGGGACATTAGAGCCTCGCCGAAAGCCTCTAATGTGGGTGGTCTGTCACGAGCCCTCCGGCTGTAGAGTGTTGACCGAATATTGGTAAACACCAGTACTTCCGCCGCGGCTCGGTTCTGCAAAATATTCATGAATCATCACAATGTGTTCATTGCGCATATCTACAGATTTATCACTTTTTTCTGCAATTTACCATTTTCTCCTAATATTCAGGTTGAGCACAAACATAAATGTTTACATCACCTCTTGTACATAATCTCTACATGAGAAAGCATTGATAGATTTAGCATGACCTTTTGTCAGGAAGTGTATTATATACTCATTTCCTGTACTAACCCTCAATTTGAACCACTTACTTCACAAATGTTAGATTAGAGATCATGTAGGAAAATTGTATTTTATATTTTATATTTGGTCATTTTAATTTTCACTTCAATTTCATTTGCACCATTTATTTTTAGATGAGCGTTAGCGAAGATTTCCATGCAACTCTTTGTCTGTCTGTTTTTTGTTGTTGTTTGTTTGTGGGCACTGCACAGGTCGCAGGGTTTGACCTATCGACATGAAACCTGTTCTGTATACGCTAACTCATGCAACTTGGAACCCTATAGTTTATGGGTCAAATCGGTTGGACCATTATTGTGAAACATCATTTCAAAGTTTCTAAAAACCCCATAAGATTAGGCTGGGTAGAAAAAATTGAAAAGTAAAATCTCACCAATTTAATTCCAATTTTCCTCAAACGTGAAAACGGAAGTGATACACATAATTAAAAATTTGTATCCAATTCGGACCAGCTGTTTCGAAGAAAATAATGTAATAACTTACAAGTTCTTTATTCATCGAATAGATAGGAATAATAGCAGAAAACTGTTGCATTGTTAAATCACGGCTATCTAGATTCGTTGGTATCGAATGAAATATATTTTGTATACAAGGTGTGTAGATTTTTCGATTATACTTTATATAGACATCTCGCTCATCGTACAACGCATATTCTGCGCTTGCCTAGTTTATTCATATTGGGTTAACCGACACACTCTACTGGTAACTACGATCTATTGGCGTCGGGGAGATGATGGGATGATGAGATGAAAGGTTATTTCATTACGTGTTTTTGGAGATTTGGGATAATGGGAAGGAGTTGGCCGTGGCCTGTTGTTAGGGCACCATCCCAGTATTGACTAACATGACAGAGCGAAATCACGAGAAACCCCTGTCAGGATAGTTGACCATTGGCGGGAATCGAACCCCGGTCTCCTGAATGACGGTTCAGTATGCCTATATAACTTCTCCGCCACACATCTACGTAATCCATGTAAATTTTAATTTATAATTAGATGAGCGTAGCGAAGATTTTCACTCAAGTCTTACGGAGCTTTGTCTGTGCGTTTTTTTTTTTTTTTTTTGTTCGTTTGTTTGTAAACACTGCACAGGTCGCAGGGTTTGACCGATCGACATGAAACTTTTTTTTTATATGCAAACTTATCCAACTTAGAATTGTATAGTTATGAGGTCTGATCGGTTGGACCATTCTTGAGAAACATCATTTGGAAGTTTCTAAAAACCCCATAAGATTTGGCTGGGCAGAAAAAAATTGAAAAAAAATCTCTCCAATACGATTCAAATTTTCCACAAATGTGAACACAAGAATAATATACATGAATAACAATTTGATTTGATATTCGGACCAGCCGTTTTGGAGAAAATAACATAATAAATGTATTTTATTCATCGAAAAGATAGAAATATTAGTTGAAAAATGTTGCATTGTCGAAGTCACGGCTTTCTAGATTCATTGACATCGGATGAAGTTCATTTCAAATGATCAAGGTTTGTAGAGTTTTCGATTATACTTTATGTAGACATCTCGCTCATCGTACAACGCACATCCTGCGTTTGCCTAGTTTATATTATCACACAGGTCCTGGTACTGAGGCACATTTTGTTACGGGCTTCCGATACATGTATTTCCCGCTCTAGAGCCTCGGCAGCACGAACTTGTCGGGCCGGCAAGAGCAGACTTGGCAGTTCGTTGAATTGAACATTTTATAGGCTCACGGCCAGAAAACGGTCGACTATCTACTGGCAATCTTATCGATCTCAATTATCGTCTGATTCGATATCTACACCTCCAATCCTCCATTGACATGTGCATTACAGCAAATTATCGCGTAAATATGTGCAACAACTATTGATATTAATGTTGAGCATTTTGAAAGTGATTTGACAGCTGCCAGTTCGTCACAGAACCACCTCAACAAGTTGTAGGCCCTAGCAACACCCGCTCGTTCCATCGGTGGCCGTGATAGATGAACGGTACGAATCTTTTGCCGTGTCTCTATAAGTAGGAATGTAGCTTTAGAGATAATAAATGATACAAATGCAGAAATATAACAACGCAATACGAAATGATTGAAAGTATGGCTGTAAACTATATTTATATGACCGTGTTTATATTTTGTAACTGAATATAATATTTCTCAGGTATTACGCTGCCACCTTAAATTCATACTGGCATTAAAACAACAATGGGTTTCTGATTGGAAAACTTTTTTTTTGTTTATATATATATAATTGTTTCTTCTATTTTTCTGTCACGTCATATTTAGGCTCGGTCTCATATAAAACCTATTCTATTCCCTTCTCCATTCCCCACTATAATGCACATTTATTCTAATACATACACTGCCGTCAGTTATCAGTGGCGTAACTATGATTTTTTGACCCCGGGGTAAAGGACTCACATGGCCCCCCTCTCATCCAAAAAAAATTATAGGCTATATCAATTCAGATGATGAAATTTCGATATCGTTCAACATGCAACCTCCATATTTCATGTTTTTTTCAATTCACTATTGAAGACGATTAAAATATAGGCCTACTCAAATTTATGATTAAAATACATTCACAATTATGGCATTCTATGGAACATAATAGCTCTATTGAAGATAAAGATTAAATGACACTCAATCTTGAGAGAAAAAATAGTTGACTTTTCCCCCTCAAAGGATCCGGACATCTTGACGTGGTGTGGGGGCTTGTGTGGCCCCGTGATCCCCAGAGCTATCGTCGGGGGCAATTTATTTGCTCCCAGCAGGGTCACCCATGGCGATAAGGTCTGGGGTGAGGGTCCAGGCTAAGTTCGGACCGTCGGTCGAGTGGGTTGCTTCTGGTGACCGGAGTATGTGGAGGAAGTACTGAGCATTGCGTCTTTCTTCTCACTTCTTCACTTCTTTCCTTTTCTTTCTTCTTTCTTCTCACTTATTTCCTACTCCTTCGTCTTCTTTCTTCTCACTTCTTTCCTTCTCTTTCGTCTTCTTTCTTCTCTTCTTGCCGGCTCCCTTCATATGCTCAAATCGCCCACGAACATTGACGACAATGGCAAAGTACAAGGACATGAACCTAAGCTCAAGGTGTTAACAATCGTGCCGAGGAGCTGTATGGCTACGGGTCAAAGTAGTCGCAAACGATGAACTCTGGACAATTGGCGACCTCCAGTTTCACCATAGCCTTACTCCCACAAGCGGGGCTCTGTGGGAGGTGATCTTTAATTCCCTAGCTACTCGTGGGACCAAATATGAAAACACTAAATACAAACCCCAACTCTTCCCCCTCAATGCCCCCCCCCCCCAAACTGAAACTCGACATTCTAAAAAGAGATTGCGCTCTAATCGTGAGCCTCAATCTCTATTTGATACTCACATTACTCGAGAACAAATAACAAAATATGCCAAGACTTTTTCGAAGTTCCTGATCATTGAACGCAACGAAGCTGGCAAAACCTTCAAAAAGGTTTCGCCTCTCGCACTTGCTAAAGCAATCAATAAAGTAGCTAATGGTATCAAAACTAATATACAGAAGCTTAGGAATGGAACCATCCTCCTGGAAACCAACAGCGAAGTGCAGTCAGAGACCTTCCCGAAGTGCTCGGTTCTGCCTACTCTTTTCACTGTAACTGTTACCCCACACCAATACCTTAATAGTTCGAGAGGCGTCGTTTCGTGCTTCGACCTGTCACGAAGATAAGTGGTTTCTAAATTATTATAGGTTAACTTATAATACCTACTTATAATCAGTGAAGTGGGAAATGTAGCTCATACTTGTGGGAGCTTGGATTAGGTATCGCTTGGCATGCGAAAGGGAAGGTGGTCATCCTAGATTGACTATTGTCGGGGATACTATCTGATGGAATTAGGCACAGTCGGTGGAATAACTAACATTGATTTATTGGTGAACGAAGATGATACAAATGCTGAGCAAGCATCTGCGTAACAAGAAGATACTGGTGTTGACACGTATTCCGTATCTGTCGTTCAACCATAGTAAAGCCTGCTAACCAAATAACCCTTCCAAAATAATAATTAGTAAAAATAATGATTTAACATTATACTCATCGAGCTGTTGATCTGCTCCATACAAGACGTGCGCCCGAGTTATTGATTGTAGATCTCGAAGGCGGTCCTCATCTTCACACACACACGTTGCACACTTATTACATTACATGTAGATCGTCGGATGTTCTGGGCGGAAGTGAGAGCGAGTATAGGTAAGATGCCTCTCAGGCGTGATTACTCTAGTACACGTATTGGTCACTCTGATAAGGTGTCGCGCAGCTGTATTATGCTGAGTGACAGTTATCACTTGAGGTCGTTGTCGTTGTTCTAATAAGTAAGGTGACAGCTAGGTTAGGCATGGCCGTGACAGCACCCTCTCTCCTTTTGATTTCGTCCCGAAATCTGTATCGGTCCTCCTCTTCTTGAGAGTTATGTCGTGTTCGGCTCGTAGATCGCCTTCCTTGGTTTTGCTGTTTGTTACGAGAAAATTTCGGACAGTTTGTTTTGGTTTGAAATTTATCTCCCCGGTTGTTATCTGACGTTCCGGTGTCTATCGGTTGACGTCGACGTCCTCTCCTGTTATGTTAATAAATTCCTCTGAGAGCGATGTCGTCTTCGGCTTGTGAATCGCCTTCTTTGAGGTTGTTGTCTGTCGTGAGACTTCGGACAGTTTGTTCTGGATTGAAACTGTTCGGTTAGTTTGTTATGTAACGAAACTGTTCTTCGTAGCGTTGTGTCCCGTTTCGTCGGCTGTTGGTTGACGTCAACGTCGTGGAAGTTCTGGATGTTATGTGTGTGCGTGTGTGATCTCGTTATTCGTCGGTCCTCCACGTCTTCTTGATGTGAATCAATAACTCAGAGTACGGCTTGTATGCAGTACGATCTAGATCGATGGTATTGAAAAGTAAAACAAAACAATAAAAACAAACACTAGTATGTGATTATTGGTTAAACAAGTGAAATTCCCTTAGGTTGAAGCTACTGATAGTCTGCTACTGAATGACTAGCAAGTCATCTTAAATATTTAATACATTGTCTTTTGTGAGACATTGAGACATTATGACAGTTGTCTGTTAATCACTAGTTATTAGTATGAAAAATGTTGTACATGTACATATATATTGGTATCAATTGAAGATTGTTGTTCATGTACTTTAATAACCTAATATTTTCTACACAATAATCATGTGCTTGAGAAAAAAAATATATATATATATGAGCCTTTGGCAAGTTCAGGTTTTTCTGTCTTTGAATTATCATCTGAAATTTATAATCGTTTACACGATTCACTAACAAACACTATAATCACGTGACACTGATAGAAGTGACTTTTATTAAGTCACCACTTTTATATGTGGACACTTGAGCACGAGTGAAGGAAACGAAGTAGTTATCCTGAAGTTTGGACGAGTCAGTTTCGATCCGGTGTTCGTGTGGTGACGTTAGTTGAATCGTGTTGTTCTCGTCGACTGTCAACGTCCCCCCCACGGTATTTGGCTGTCAGCGGGCTGACCGTCGAATATCCGTGTGAAGCGGTCGGCACTCGTCCGGTTTCCGTTGGTTCCAATGGAACTGAAAAAATTACAGAAGTGATCAGTATGGTGATTGACTTGCGATCTTATAGCTAGTATATAAGTATAAAATTCCCTTTGTTATTCTCTATAAGTAGCTTGGAATGGAAGTATTTGTCTTGCAATGCTCCCTGCTGAAGGCTTATGTATTCTCTAATTGTCATATTGACGTATCTTATATGAGGCTATAATAATTCCCAAAATTGTTATAGTGAAATGGAATACATGGTATCCATGGTATGAATGGTAATCTAAGAATATAAACAATGATAAGTATCATTGTTGTATCAGTGATGAATGCGTAAATATGAGCATGTTTATGCAACTGTGACAGGATGCTGGGATGTAACATGTGTAAGAAAACATTTTCGAATGTTTTTCTGGTAACTTTGCCTTATTGAAATCATTCATCTGTCCGTTGTGGAATTGCACATGGTTACCTATTCATTCTGATTGTTATGTCTTGAAGAGACTGACCTTATATTCTAATCCATAATTGTTATTCACATTCCCAATTGAATGTTGTTGTAACGTAGAAACAAAAAGTAATATAAAATTCAAGTGAAAAAATATATACATAAATACTAAACAAATTAATTGAGAGCTGCAAAGATTATGATTTAAATTCAATACAAAAAGTATATCAGCTCTTTTAATGCTATGGCTAAAAGTTAAACAAAAATTATAGAAAGTCATTTGTGAGTTTGGTTTCTACATTCAGTGACTGAGTGATACCCTGTAGGATCATAACGTTTAAAATTGAATGAACAAATATTAATGTTTCCATTCATCATGTCGTAACTTTGAACAGTCAGAAAAAAAAAAAAATGGCAAGCTAAAGTCTTGAACTAAATAGAAAACAAACTTTGAAAATTAATAGAAAGAAAAACATTGGATATGCCAATACTTTATCGTTTTCACTGATCAGAAACAATTATTCTGAAATGTTGGAAAACTTAGCTTTTCATTCCTTGCCCTTGGTGTCAGCTGTGCACTGTTATGTAGGCTGGAGTATGCATGTGTGGATGGAAGAAGTGTGCCTGTTATCAACGAGTTGACGACGTTGCAGAAAGTTTCTCGTTGCACTCCCGTGGAAGTACAGTCTGTGCGAGGAGATCATGTGCTTTGTGCAATGGCCGGGAAACTCATCCGATGACGTTGGCTTGCTTTCCTCCGTTTGCCGTACGGTCCGTACTTGGGTTTGGATATTCGGGAGTGTATTATGTACCCCGAATATAGCGTGCATTCGCCGTCACCCTGTGTGACTTGTGGTTGCCTGAACAAGTGCTCCACTCGTCGGTACGACATACATTTCTATAACTTCAAAAACAACATTAATTTCTTTGCATAAGAGAAACTTCATGAAATTATAATTATTATACATTCTGAATTATGATTTTTTTTTCTTGTTTTTTTTGTAGTCATGGGTGATATAACATTATCTCACGTTTCAACTGTATCACCTCCAGAATAATTGTAGTAACTGCTGTGTCTCTTGTTTGTCCCTTTAAAGCTATTTTCATGACAATGTTATGCATGACACGTGGTTGGTTAATAACTTCAACAATGACACAAATTATTTGTTACCAGGATTTTAATCCAAGATTTTCTGTATCGTGAGGTGTACGTTGAGATAGAGCATAATGATGACAAACGTTTATTCATGTTTTTTTTTGTTTTTATTTATATATATGGATATATTTTTCATGTTAGATATTCGTATGAACTTAAAATTAATTCAACATACATTTGTATGAATACAACAAATTTTCCCACTATATCTATTTGTATTTATGACTATAGAATTAAAAATAAAATACATACATAATTATCGTAGGATGTATACGGTACATAGTTAGCTTGGAGATATTTACATGTTCGTTCTTGTGTCTGGGTGGTGGACGAGAAGGAAAGGATGTGTGATTACACTGTTGCATTATAACGTGCTCGTCAGTGAAATCCGAGATAAACTTACAAAAAATAAGAGTATCGTTCTTGGAGCGTATTTGCACCTTCATAGAACTAACTTACTCTCTACACAATGTGTTTCCGTAGCGTATTTGATATTTTAACATGACAGCAAACCTAATTGAATTAATAATTTTTTCTTATACTTGTTATGGTGTATTATTAATCGAAGTCAGTGTAAATAATGAGATTAGGCGACTTGCTTGTGTGTCATAAATCTCCCCCTTTGCCGTACACAACTACTTGGATATAACTATTCTGTCATGTACTTAATCTTGTATGTTTGTACGTATATTGGAATCAGGTATATTTAGTTCTCAATATTTCTGTCTATCCGAAGTTTGTTTCCGTATTTGGAATTGATAATGTAGTGTTCTAGCCGCTGATGGTCCGTGTGTCTTTGGCTAGATGTTTCGGGTACCTTAAACTCTTGTTACCTTACTTCTCCTATGTGAACTAAATCAAAGTATCGTTTCAGAATTCAAGTTCGCAGACCTTCGCATACAGGTCGCACCTAATATTTTCCGGTTTCAAAGATTATTCCGCTTGAAAACTGAGATGATTGACATAATGTTAATTCGGTCAAGTAATCCTAAGAAATTGTCCCCTTTTAGCCTGTGAATATCGTAAGACGTCCCTATTGTATATTCAACCATCCGTGGTGTTAGAACTACAGTTTTATCCAAACTCGTGTTGATGTTGTGTTTATTCGTCCTATGTTTATCGTAATGTGGTGTGAACCGTAATCGAACCTAGGACTTAGGTATATCTACTCTGGTGTGTACTAGACTGCTGTATATATTAGCTTTTGTATAGTAACCAATTATGAGTTTCGTATTGGTACATGTCCCTATATATGGGGCGTTATATCCTTCGTTTGAGCGTAGTGGGTTTATAAGGTCGAAGTATATGTGTAACTGTCCCTATTTATGGTTTCCTCGTATGTTTGTGTTGACTTCGATTTTTATCCCTGCTGTTCTTGTTTCGACTGTCATATACTTATCTCAATCGTGTGTAAGCTTATTTCTTCATTGCCCTCCTTTTTGTCAATGAACTGACTTGTCTTGGTGGTAATCATCGAACCTCATGTTTATTTAAAAATCAATGGCTTGTCCGACCCTAAAGTGTGTCTAGTATTTATGTATGATTTTCCTATGCTATTTAATGTACATGTTTCATGTTATTATATGTTAGTCAATTATGGCGTTGTCCTGCATTACGAGATTCTAGCTATGGTGAGCACCTATATAGCTGAGCGTGCAATATGAGACAGAATGCTGACATTCTCTAGATCGTCTACGCGACTTCTCTCGCTTGCCGTGAGAACGTTTTCTGTGTATTACTTCTAAGTATCACGTGTTCTCTTGTTATAATCCATTGTTGAAAAACTTATAATTAAACCAAGTTTATACGCTTATTGAATTCTAACCATCCCGCTCATTACTATTTGCCACAAAACTGAAATAATTAAATTATGTTTTCCCGCCTTATTCAACTCGTTACTGCGGTGTTCAATCTCATGACATCTGATGTCTATTGATCCGAACTTCCTAAATAATAATGAAATCAATAAAACAAAACAAACACACAAAAAAAAAATTAATCGCCCCGCCCTAACTGTTTGTTGGCAGAGAAAGATGACAATGATATAATTTACATCATGCATTGTATAGTATGGTTTTGATAACGTTGTTGAGAAGTGTTCATGGAAACTTCCAAGGCATAAGTTTACTGCAAGCTCACCTTATAATTATCTGTCTATTCTGAACCCTCACTCGGTGACAATGCGGAACCTCCGTCGTGTGTTATAGGTTTTGCTGCACGTGTAATCGTGTAACTGCACTTTGCTCTGTCTTGTCGCTGTTTCCTGTCTTATCACGCTCATTCCTTTGATCTCGTCATACACTATGTCGTTTTGCGCTGCTTGTGTGGACGACGCTGTTCAACTTTTACATGCTACGTTATTCTACACAATTCTAAATCCCTACTAAATCCATTACTTTCTAAATATTAACGTCATGTTTAACGCATCTAATAAAATTAAAACTATTTTATTGTACACTTTCTAGTAAGCTGTATTTATATTATACGCTACCGTGCGTGCTTTGTCGTCACTTCTAGCACGTTGTATTAATTGTCTGTCGGATCGACTGTGTTTGCATCGGGTCCTGTCGAGCATCGAATGGGGCATGTTTTCGGGCTGTAGTATGGTTTTATCCTCTTGACATTTATTACATCTTCTACTAGCTTGACACCTTTACCTTTCTTCAACATAACTAGGTAGTTTAGGTCCGAAATGCGCTTTGTTATCTTGAACGGCCCCTGCCATCTCATTATCAGTTTCTCCGACTTCCCTACTTTTCGTGTCGGGGTGTATATCTTGACCAACTGACCGACCGTGTGGGTTACTGGTCTGTAGTGTAGCTGTGCCCTGTACGACGCCATTATTGTTCCTCAAATATAAGTCTACCGTAATATTTCTACGTGACATTTGATAAAACACTGACCTGTGTATACATGTATCGCATTTGATTTCTCATGCTAGAGCAAGCACTTATTTATTAAACTACCACACTTCCCCAACAAAACTTGCATAGGAAAAAAAAAAAAGACTTTTGCGTTGGGATTTACTTATTCCCGCCGAATGTCAAAACTGCCCTCAGCACCTCGACTAATTGTCAAATCTAGTGCTCAGCACCTCCACCAATTGTCACGAAGATAAGTGGTTTCTAAATTATTATAGGTTAACTTGTAATACCTACTTATAATCAGTGAAGTGGGAAATGTAACTCATACTTGTGGGAGCTTGGATTAGGTATCGCTTGGCATGCGAAAGGGAAGGTGGTCATCCTAGATTGACTATTGTCGGGGATACTATCTGATGGAATTAGACACAGTCCTTGGAATAACTAACATTGATTTATTGGAGAACGAAGATGATGCAAATGCTGAGCAAGCATTTGCGTAACAAGAAGTTACTGGTGTTGACACGTACATCGTATCTGTCGTTCAACCGTAGTAATGTCTGCTAACCAAATAACCCTTCCAAAATAATAATTAGTAAAAATAGTTATTTAACATTATACTCATCGACCGGTTGATCTGCTCCATACAAGACGTGCGCCCGAGTTATTGATTGTAGATCTCGAAGGCGGTCCTCATCTTCACACACACACGTTGCACACTTATTACATTACATGTAGATCGTCGGATGTTCTGGGCGGAAGTGAGAGCGAGTATAGGTAAGATGCCTCTCAGGCGTGATTACTCTAGTACACGTATTGGTCACTCTGATAAGGTGTCGCGCAGCTGTATTATGCTGAGTGACAGTTATCACTTGAGGTCGTTGTCGTTGTTCTAATAAGTGGGGTGACAGCTAGGTTAGGCATGGCCGTGACAGACCTTTTGAACAGTACCGTAGATGAGATCAAGGAGGAGTTAGCGGACCAGAGGGTTACTGACGTTTATCGAATCAATAAACGTGTCGGTGGCACTCTGGAGGCTACCCCCACTTTGATACTCACTTTTGGGACACCCACCCTACCATCCAGGATTAAAGCTGGTTTTCATATATCAAATGTTCGTCCTATGGGGTGTTTTATGTGCCAAAGGTTCGGACACACAAGAAACAACTGTAAAGGGAAAGCGAAATGTGACAAGTGCAGTGAGGACTCTCATGAAGAGGAGCCTTGCAAGTCCGAGGTCAAAGAATATGTGTGGATTTGCAGAAACTCAATTCAAATGTGAAACGAGAGTGGCATCCCATCCCCAACATTGAAACATTGCTGGCTAGTTTAGGATCCCAAGCTAAATACTTTTCCAAACTAGATGCCAATTCAGGGTTCTGGCAAGTGAAGTTATCACCAGAAACAGCACATCTGACAACATTCATGACCCCTCTTGGTAGATTCTGCTTTAATCGTCTCCCGTTTGGCATAACAGCGGCTCCGGAAATATTTCAAAGAAAAATGAACGCGATAGTTCAGGGTATGCCGAACGTAATATGCTACATGGACGACATATTGGTGTGGGGTTCAAGTAAGAAAGAGCATGATACCAACTTACGGAAGGTGCTGCAGAAGCTGGAAGAAACAGGTATGACACTCAACAAAGGAAAAACAATAATCGGAGTACAGAAAGTAAATTTTGTTGGACACACTATTTCCGA
This sequence comes from Brachyptera putata, assembly GCA_907164805.1. Taxonomy (NCBI): domain Eukaryota; kingdom Metazoa; phylum Arthropoda; class Insecta; order Plecoptera; family Taeniopterygidae; genus Brachyptera; species Brachyptera putata. Next base: position 268,276 of record OU015462.1, on the reverse strand, counting down.
CCAAGGAGTTGAACCAGATCTAGAAAAAGTAGAAGCCATTAGGTAGATGGATGCACCCAAGAATAAGCAGGAACTTATGAGGGTTCTGGGAAAGTTTACGTATTTAGGAGCATTCATCCCTCGCAAATCCAAGTTATTAGAACCATTGAATAGACTTTTACAAGCAAGAACAGAGTGGGTTTGGGATTCACCACAACAGGAGGCGTTCAAGAAGGTTGAGGCGATACTGTCATCAAGGCCCATACTAGCATTCTTCTGCCCTTCAAAAGAGACTATCATTTCAGCAGATGCCTCTTCCTATGGGCTAGGGGCTGTAATGTTCCAGATCCAAGAAGATGGGACCAAGCGCCCTGTGGCCTTTGTGTCAAGAACCCTGTCACAGACTGAAACACGGTTTGCACAGATAGAGCGTGAGGCGCTGGCCCTGACATGGGCTTGTGAAAGATTGAAAAATTACATTACAGGTATATCAGTGAAACTGGAAACCGATCACAAACCTTTGCTTCAAATTATGACCACGAAAAGCTTAGACGACTTATCACCGAGGCTGCAAAGATTTGGGATAAGACTAATGCGTTATTCATATGACATTTTTCATACCCCAGGCAAGAATCTTGTAGCCGCCGACGCCCTGTCAAGGAGTCCCCTCAAGGTTAGGCAAGCCGACGATGCGGAGCTGGAAGAAGATACTACAGCGTACGTAAGAATGATAATAGAAGGTTTACCAAGTACCGATCGACGCCTACAAGAGATCTTTAAAGACCAGAAGGAAGATGAAGTTTGTATTATTCTAGCACAGTACATTAAAATGGGCTGGCCAGATAATAAAATGGTGGTGCCTGGGCTTAGAACTTATTATACCCATAAAGACGAAATCACGGAATCAGAGGGCTTGCTAATGCGCAATAGTCGGTTAATTATACCAAAGTCGTACAAGCGGACATCCTGAACCGTATTCATGAAGGACATTTAGGCATAGCCAAATGTAGAGCCAGAGCCAGACAAGCATGTTGGTGGCCTGGTATGTCGAAACAGATTGAGGAAACAATTAGAGGTTGCAGTAAATGTCTGCAAGAAACTAAAAATCGTCATGAGCCATTGATTCCATCATTGCTTCCCGATCGACCATGGCAGAAGGTAGCGTTGGACCTATTCAAGTGTAATAATCAGTGGTATTTACTAATCACAGATTACTTCTCGAGGTACTTCGAGATCATCGACTTGGAGGATCAACGAGCGCACACTGTAATTAGGCATACCAGGGCTGTCTTCGCACGATTTGGCATCCCAGAGATCGTCCGGAGCGATTGCGACACCCAGTTCCAGCTCCTTGACACATCGGAGTTCGCCGCCTTTGCAGAAGATTATGGGTTCACGCACGTGCGCAGTAGTCCATATTTCGCACAGAGTAATGGGTTTGTCGAGGCAAGGTTGAAGAAATCCGATGATATTCAAAAAGCTCTACTAGCCTATCGTGCCACACCTCTTTCCTGCGGTTATAGTCCTGCGGAGCTACTAATGAACCGTAAACTCAGGACCACACTGCCTATAGCAAAATCCCTCCTTTCCTCTCCAATCGCAGAAGATTCACATTTCCGAATTAAAGAGCAAGAAATAAAGGAACAACAGAGACGGAACTACAACAGACATCACGGAACACGGGAGCTCCCAAGTCTGGTACCAGGCGATCACGTATGGATCATAGATTTAAGGAGGGATGGAACGGTACTCGAGAAGGCGGAAGGACCACGCTCATACCGAGTGGAAACAAGCCGTGGTACCATCCAGCGCAATAGGTTTCACCTAGTGCTGGCTCCATTTCCAGTACAAATAGAACAGCAGCAGGTTCCCAACACCGAACCGGAGAGGACAGAACCAGATAGGATACCGGAACGGTCACCACAGATGCCTCCTCACCAGGTTGCGAGAGATCCTGCAGAACCAGGCGCATACACAACACGGTCCGGTAGGAACGTTAAGAAGCCAGAAAGATTAGATATATAAAATTAAAAGAAGAATCTCACTCGATTTGGTAGTGAATTATAAGCATAAGATTGTTTGCTAGTCCAGTAAGACTAACGTTGAATTGTATCATTATTTTTGTTATTATTATTATTTACATTTATATAAGCATCACATGAAGTTATGAACGGGGATGTGTTGGTAGCACTGCATATTATACTAAACTATGTTGGCAACACTGCCAACCAACAGCTGACCGGATAGCGGAAGTCGCAGATGGCAGGCAGTTGAATAAAGGACACAGTACGAGCTAGATCGTTTTATGTAATTAAGATCCTCGTTCATCTTCCTTACCAGAGACTGACAATACAGAAACGTTATGACAGCTGTATACATATATAAACCTTGAGATCCAAACAATTATGTCATTACCCTCCTTTTATATCCATTACTCATTCTCAATAAATTTTCTGATAATAAAGAAGGTAATTGTTTCAATCATTCTTCATCAATTGGTGACACTTGTAGCTTGGATTTAAGAGGCGGCAGGACGGTAGCTCGGTCTGCGAGTTGGATTTTTGCATGCCGGGGACGTATGGCGCGGGAGAGTAATGGGCGTGTCGTTAATGAAGAAGCCTCAATATTTCCCCTTTGACGGCGAGCGAGGGGAAACGAGTCAAACGACTGGAAGAAATTACATGGAATTTCACAGCATGGATTTATTTGTTGGGTTTAGCATGGTCAACAGGATGGGTTTAGAGTTTCTAAAAATATATCATTGATGGGAATTTTGTATGCATATGGATTGCATTGTTGTAAAGCAATTATTTATCACTTATTTAGTAAGTTCGAGGCCGCAGGAAGGTACAATGAGGTCGAAACATCAATCTGATTTTTTGACCGTGTTTTAATAATTAATAAGTGGAGGATCTCCGTCAACTGAATTTTGAATTTTAAAAATCGCAAAATACATACGATTTTCGGATTTCCGAATGAAATAAAATTTATTTTTTGCCCCATCCTAGATAAATATTTTACTACTAGGAGAAACTGCAGAAGTACCTATTCTATCATTCGAGAAAACAATAAATGATACAGACATGATACATTAAACATTTATCGATGATAACTTAGTATTACAGTACAACCTCGATAGTACGACGCTCGATACAACGACGATCGCGATAGAACGTCGTTTTGAGATAGTCCCGGCCAATCCCTATAAGACTCAATGTTATTTTATTTTGTTAGTACGACGCTCATTATAACGACGATCGCGATAATACGACGATTGAAATGGTCCCCACAGTATCAAAAATGCAATTACTACGACGAATTAATTGCAAAACTTCCAACATAAATACTGTATTATAATAATATGTACACTTCGTACGCATCTTCTCATGAATAAAGGTGATTCAGGGCCAATAGGAATTTTTTGGCGCGTAAATCCAGGTAGGAGTCGGTAATGAAGACGGGTACACGGGTAGGAAAAATTCTACCCGCCGACAAACCTAATACATAATAATAATTATTGTTATATCTAAAACTGTACTGACTACAACATAAATGTCAATTGTTGACGACAATACAGTATCTTATTGTAATTAATTTTCATAAATCCTTCATCTTCCTATAATTAAAAAAAAGGGATAAATTTCATTTATAACGACGATCGCGATAATACGACGATTTAACTGTCGCCCCTGAACGTCGTACTATCAAGGTTGTACTGTATAATAATTGCATCATCACTAGTTTTTACACTCTTTGTTGTAAAGTACAAAGTATTATGTAATATTAAAGATTTCAGTCCAAGCATTTCAGAATTAATCTATGGGATGAGCGATGTCACTCATTATACATATTGAAGCAGCAATTGCATATATGCTGCCAAACTTTCACAACAACCGATTTAGTCATGTGATAGAAAAATAAGTTAAAAAATATGTTTTCGTGTCTTCATTGGTCTATTATTTTGAGTATCCCTGATTATAGTTGCACAAGAGTCACGAAAAAATGAAATCACCCATTCAGCTAGATTGATTGATTATTGTTTGATAAAGGCCTCACCGTCTGCTTGGTTATTTGGGGGTACGAATGAGCAGGCTGTAATGAGACTAGAAAAAAAATTATCAATGATTTTATAAACATCCTTTCACTTATCATCATTTCATAGTTTCATTATCACCGTCTTTTTTTACACTAAAATAACTCTGCTGTTGGACAATATAATTGGCCCCAAAAAATAACAATATGACATGATAAAGTATATTCATGATTCATGGTGAGAAAATAGTGGGCACTTTGATTGTTGCTGCATATGGGCCCACACGTTAGACTTTTAGCCTTGTGTGAACAACAGGAAGGAAATACAAAAAATAAATCTCTCAAATAAAGGAACCAAACAGTTATACAGTCAGTTACTCGATCAAATGGGGAACCAGTTACCATTACAGTCTTCACGAAAAGGAACTTCAAAGCTGCTAAAACATTCAAATCCCTTGCCAGCTACCGATGCGAGTTTAAACACTCTTGGTAAAACAAACATTTGACAATATAATAATTATTGAAAAAACACTACCACAACACCATTCCTGGGAATAAAAAATGATTTTTTTTTGTCACGAGGTCTGGCACGGTTGAGATGAAACACTAAATCAGTGAAAAGAACCCCAGAAAAATATCCCTCAATTTTTGTGATGAATAGATGTCAATACATGTGTAAAAGATGTGTAAATACATTTCAAAAATTTATTTAATTGTCGAAAGATTTAAACGTATGTTCGATGATAGTCGAAACGATCCAATCGATATTTCTTGACTTTTATTCAATCATCTGAATGTTCACGCTCGAGCGCGCAGCAGTCATCATTTGACTATTTGATTGGATTACTTTTGATCGGTGGGAAAAATGTATCTTGTATTTCAAAAGCTAGAAAAATAGACATCTATCTACATCTATATACATCTAAGCATCTATTTGAAATACAAAATACAAATGTAATGTATCTAAAATACGTATCTTAAAATACATGTATCCAGATACTGTCCATGCATGCCTCTCTGTTGATGATAGACTGTCCGGATGTATGAAAAGGCCGGGTCTACTCTGAAAACTTGGAGTTATTTTAATAATGTGAGACAAGGAGTCATAGATCGAGACAAAATAATTCTTCTGTCCTCGACTACCGATTGTCTCCAGCATGCGTTCTGCGTTCTTGAAGTACAGTCTGTTGAAACGAACATTTCATTCATTCCGGTTCGTTCCTCGTTAGTGCTATAATGTACTTGATTACACTCGAGCTACTGCTCAACTAGGAAAACGCAGTATAAGCGTTGTGAGATGAGCTAAGAAGTATGGAAATCTATATTAAAAAACATTCTGTCAAGTCAATCTACATTAGCAGACCTTGGACTACTTCAAACGCTGAAAAACCTTACCTGCAACTTGTTGATATTTATAGTGCAACCTAGTGCACATCTACCTAGCAGAACCTGTTGATCCTAATATTCGATTAAATGTGTAATTTTATTGCGTTGTATTCGTTATTGCTCCTTCGATTGATGGAAACATCTTTGAGAATGTGTATAGTTGATTTCATATTCTGTATTAGTTTGAGAGCTTTTGAAGAATTTTCGTTTTTCAAGTATTTTGCCCATGGGTTATTCTAATGAGGATTTTACAAACTTTCCAAATTTTTCAAAAATAATAAAAAAATAATAATTCATAATAATTAACTAGTTATAAACTATTTTTTTTAAATAATTGCTTATTATGTCTTTCCCTAATACCTGGCTGAGAATGGAAATCTTCCACGACAACGAGGCTGTAGTCCGCATTTCCTTGTCACCAACGGTGAAATATCATATTCCAAAAGATGTTCATTTCGTGTACTTATATCTCGAAGGGGCGTTGAGTGTTTCAGTCCCGGAGATTCAGATATACATCTGAATAAATGAGAAGTATTCATTCATCTATATAACTTTGATATAAATTGAGCAGCAGCGGCCAACAAAGAAAACGCTTATAATTGTGTATAGTGCTGCGTTGCGTTGGTTGACTTAGTGATTCGAGAATCATTTGGTTTATTCACTCATTTTGTTCAAAAAATTACAGTTCACAAAAATTCTAGTACACACTTATAGTGAACTTATTTCACAGGGGATTGTAACTTCCCCTAATATTAAATATTATACCTATAAAAACGATATTATTATGAATTATACTAACTCGTGAAGCGGTTCAGAAACTTGAACATCGAATATTCCAGAAGATGTGTTAACCGAGCCATTCAAATTGTCTTCATGATTATCACTTGATCGCTCTTCCTCGATATCAGTCGACTGCCTGTAATTAGTTGAACAATATAACCACATTTTTACTTACTAGGCAAACGCAGGATGTGCGTTGTACGATGAGCGAGATGTCTATATAAAGTATAATCGAAAACTCTACAAACCTTGATCATTTGAAATGAACTTCATCCGATGTCAATGAATCTAGAAAGCCGTGACTTTGACAATGCAACATTTTTCAACTAATATTTCTATCTTTTCGATGAATAAAATACATTAATCATATTATTTTCTCCAAAACGGCTGGTCCGAATATCAGACCAAATTTTTATTCATGTATATTATTCTTGTGTTCACATTTGTGGAAAATTTCAATCATATTGAAGAGATTTAATTTTTCAATTTTTTCCGCTCAGCCAAATCTTATGGGGTTCTTAGAAACTTCTAAATGATGTTTCTCAAAAATGGTCCAACCGATTAGACCTCAAAACTATACAGTTCTAAGTTGGATAAGTTTGCATATAAAAAAAAAGTTTCATGTCGATCGGTCAAACCCTGCGACCTGTGCAGTGTTTACAAACAAACAAAAAAACAAACAACCAAAAAAACGCACAGACAAAGGTAAGACTTGAGTGAAAATCTTCGCTACGCTCATCTAATTATTCTTGTGTTCACATTTGTGGAAAATTTCAATCATATTGAAGAGATTTAATTTTTCAATTTTTCTCGCTCAGCCAAATCTTATGGGGTATTTAGAAACTTCTAAATGATGTTTCTCAAAAATGGTCCAACCGATTAGACCTCAAAACTATACAGTTCTAAGTTGGATAAGTTTGCATATGAAAAAAAGTTTCATGTCAATCGGTCAAACCCTGCGACCTGTGCAGTGCTTACAAACAAACCAGAAAAAAAAAATGCACAGACAAAGTTCCGTAAGAGTTCAGTGAAAATCTTCGCTACGCTCATCTAATAAAAGTGTAAACAATATTCATGCCTGTAAAACTAGGCAAACGCAGGATGTGCGTTGTACGATGAGCGAGATGTCTATATAAAGTATAATCGAAAACTCTACAAACCTTGATCATTTGAAATGAACTTCATCTGATGTCAATGAATCTAGGAAGCCGTGACTTCGACAATGCAACATTTTTCAACTAATATTTCTATCTTTCCGATGAATAAAATACATTTATTATATTATTTTCTCCCAAACGGCTGGTCCAAATATCAAACCAAATTTTTATTCATGTATATTATTCTTGTGTTCACATTTGTGGAAATTTGAATCATATTGAAGAGATTTTTTTTTCAATTTTTCTCCGCCCAGCCAAATCTTATGGGGTTTTTAGAAACTTCTAAATGATGTTTCTCAAAATGGTCCAACCGATTAGACCTCAAAACTATACAGTTCTAAGTTGGATGAGTTTGCATATAAAAAAAAAGTTTCATGTCGATCGGTCAAACCCTGCGACCTGTGCAGTGTTTACAAACAAACAAAAAAAAAAAAAACGCACAGACAAAGCTCCGTAAGACTTGAGTGAAAATCTTCGCTACGCTCATCTGACAAACTGATTGTTTCCGCCTGGCCCACTCCACCATTATGATTATATATATATATATATATATATATAATCATATATATATATATATATATATATATATATATATATATATATATATATATATATATATATATATATATATATATATATATATATATATCCTATTTCAATAACACGGGTGTACCAGTGCAGTGGCTTGCAAGCTGAACCGTCATTCAGGAGGCCGTCGTTCGATCCCCGGCATGGTTGACAATCCTGACATAGGTTTATCGTGGTACGTACCTTCATTGTTTCGGTGAATACTGGAATAGTTCCCCCAAGAGAGAGAGAGAGAGAGAGAGACAAAGAGAGAGTGACCAGTGACAATGCACGCTGCACGAAAGTGTGTGGAGATCATAATTTGCATAAAGGTGGTTGTGGGAGAGATATTTCCCTAAATATCTCGAATTATATATTTCAGACTGTCTGTTGAATATAATGGATCAATGAATCATGATTTATTCGATAGCTTATTTCAGAATCACTTTATTGCAGCTAGGTCGACATGTGTTCTATTGGTGACGGAAATTAAAATATGACATTGAATATATATATATATATATATATATATATATATATATATATATATATATATATATATATATATATATATATATATATTTATATATATATTATTTCTGACAGTTTCAAGTCACTATTTGTTCCGTTTAGTTCTCACAATTATGAAGATAACAAACAATACCGAAATACGCAATGTATGTGTCAAAATAAACATTTTATAGAATTATGATAATATCACTTGGAGTAGGACTTACCGTTTCCTCAACTCACGCCACTTGGCAAGAGGATTTTCTTTACCTATGGGACCTGATAATTTCTTTCTCTTCGATGTCAAGAAAAGAAGTTTCTTCTTCCCTCTCCGATAGTCATTTTTCCTCGGTGTCATTTTAATTATATTTAATAATATGAATAATTAAATAATATTAGATGAAAGCGTGCAACTCTTGCGGGTAAGCTCTATTCAAATGTGTTTACGGACTATCTTAGGAGATGCAGAAATTCCCGAAATCAGCATAATACCATACTGATACGGATAATAGTAAACCATGCGTCACTGACTACACGTGTTTCTAAGCGCTTCTCCCACCACTAGCGCCCGTTGCTCCTCCCCCACACATGTCATCTGATGGCTAGCGCGTTCGGTCAAGTTGATTTCAGCCTGAATTGGCCCGCTCTACGAAAACACGCAGTATATGTATGCTCACTACAAGTACACCAATTAATGAATAACTTTCAAATTTCGGATGTGTAAATATGAAGGTACGTTCTAGGTTTCTAGTGGATTACACACTTCGAAAAATGTATCACTATGCTGCAATACTTTAGTAAGTTTGTCGAATTGTAAGTGCTACAATTATTTTTATATACAAAATGTAAAAAGACAGAAACATAGGTATATTCTTTACCTACCACCACTGAAAATTTCAAGAATATTCAACAAAGGGTTAAGATTTTGTGAGTATACACTTATAACACGATTTCGTGTATCATTAAATAGCTTCCTGCGGCCTCTTAATTGGTTTTCTTAATAGCTTTGAACGATGTATGAAAATCTCGCTATATAATTTTTTATATCAAAACTACTGATTGGATTTCAGTGAAAGTTTGGAATAAGTTGTATCATTTTCACATTGAAAGTCGTTGAAAATTTCAATTTTTTCGAAGAACATTTTCTGTGCGAAAATTCTTCTCTGGCTTATTCTTATGGGGAATTTGGAAACTGGAAAATTAGTCTTCTCAGAAGTGGTGCAACCGATTGCGCATAAAAAACAATGGGATACAAATCAGATAATGACATTCGGGCATGCCAAGTTGGACCATTAACCAAAAAAAAACAGCGACGAGTTCGGTTGCTGTAACCTACTTATGCATTGCAGTAATGGTAAGTGCTGTGTGCAGTGGCGGAACTAGGCGCCCGCAGAGCCCGCAGCTGCGGGCGGGCCGAGGCCCGCCCGCCAGTTTAGGAGGCCCTATTTGAATTTTCGTTTTTTTCCTGCTGAATGCTCGAGATGTGCCATTTTATAATATACTTGTATACTTTGCGGTAGCATTGAAAACAAAAGCAGCAAATGTATTTGTTGACATTTATATTTCCTAGAAAATTAGAAAGGAAGTCAACTGTCTTTCAAGATTAGAAACAATTCGCGGAAAGGACAGTATTCCGCTTCAGCTGCTTACTTTTGAAATACCATGGTTTTAGAAATTCGAAAAGTGCAAACTGTATTAGAATTAGCCAGCTTGGTGTTCGTTCAATACACTGCTCTATCTTCGGGACATTTAAACGTGTGTACTTCCCTCCTTTTGTTTTTAACTTTGCCAGTGAGTGTGGCAGGGGCCGAAAGGTCGTTTTCTAAACTAAAAATCATAAAAAACTATTTAAGAAATTCGATGGGCCAAAGAGACTCACGGAATTGGCTGTGTTAAATATAGAAGCCGCTAGGGCTAAACAAATGGACATTGACTGTGTCATGGACCGCATCGCCGAAATGAAAGCTCGGAGGAAGCTTATCTAAAGGCAGGCAAGGTTATGTGACAATATATATATATATATATATATATATATATATATATATATATATATATATATATATATATATATATATATATATATATATATATATATATATAAATATATATGTGTGTATATAAAAAAATATATATCATTATATTCCTCTCACATAAAAATACGTGGTCAGGCTGGTGGAAAATCTACCATCATAAAAACTAGGGCTACAAATTCATAGATGCCGGCTGGCCAAACCTGACGTATCACTCAATTACTTATATATACATATATTGAATTAGTAAGGGGGCCTTCATAAAAATTTTGCGGGCGGGCCCAGGAAACGAAGTTCCGCCACTGGCTGTGTGAAACAATTGAATGTATTATTATTCAAATTATTGCTCTATAGTGACATCAAATATTAGCTTCAACATCTTTAACTGATTGAAAAAGCATTCCGTGCTTCCTCTTTCCAACATATACCGGTATATATGTTCTGTCATATTCTACGGCACCCTGAATTTTCCAGAGCCACCCCCCCCCCCCCCCCCCCAACGGGGAAGTCTGAAATCATCACTGATACTATTACTATTCGCTCGTCTAACAACGTACATATGGCGTTCTCCTAGTTGTATTGACACGAGAGATGTATCCACGAACCCTCCGTTCGCTAGTGATGCGGAATTGGAGAGACGGTCGATCGAGACCTTCATCTCACGTGTGTATATGTTTCAACAAATATGAAAAATGTGAAAAAAATACGGTTTTTGCCCTCAGGAGAGGGTGTCCCGGGGTTGGGGGGAAAATATTCTAAAATTCAACGTGTTTTAAGGGATTGGGTAGGGTTGAAAATAGTTAAGCACCAATTTTTATTTACTTTATTTTTTATAAATATATTAAAATTTTCCATCTTTAAAATCCGGGGACCTTTTTTAAAAATTTTTCACAAAGGGAAGGGTAAAAAAATTTATTGAGTATTTCAAAGTTTAGAATGGGTTGGAAACCGAGGGGAAATTTTAAATACATAGTATTGCAGTTCTTGTCAGGGGAAAATTTCCAAAATTTAAAGGTAAAAAGGGGTTTGGGAAAACCCTAAACCCAAAATAAGGGGACCTTATGAATTTCAAAAAATTTAGGGACCGAAAAAATTTCACCTTAACCTGGGGGCCCCTAAAATAATTTTTATTGAGATCCCTTTAACCCAAAAAAGGGGATTTAAAATTTTGTCTAACCGGGACCAAGGTTTAAATAAAGGTCCAGTTCAATCACCCACCAAAAAGAAAAGGGGTCCTATATAATATCACCGGTTTCTTTAGGGGTTGTCACACCCTTATATGTATAAAAAATATTGATGTGGGTGTATGCCTACCCATAAAAATTAGTGGGATCCATAATAATATCACGGGTAATCATACGGTTTTTGTCGGCACCCTATAGCCTAGAATAGGGGTGTAAACATGTATACTCACCCTAATGTAAAATGGGGGGACCCCTTTATAACAATTAAAATAATTAAAGGGTATTCATTGGGTTGTTGTCGGACACCCTATAAGGACCAGAAATGATTGGGGAAAACAGTATCACCTCCTCAAAATGATAAAACCTGGGACCTAAAATAATATCACGCGGTAATCTTCGGTTGTTTCGGACCCCCTATATGGACCAAAAATATGTTTGGGGGAAATGTCAAAAAAACATAAGATATAAGCTAGGCCCATAAAAAATTCACGCGGGGATATCATTACGGTTGTTGCGGACCCCCTATATGGCCCTAGAATTGATGTTGGAAAATTATCCTCCCCAAAATGATATAACGCTGGGACCTATATAATAACGCGGGTATATATTACGGTTTTTGTCGGACCCCCTATAGACCAAAATTATGTGGGGAACATGTATACCTCACCCTAAGAATAATTGGACCCTAAATAATATCCCCGGGGGTATATCATTACTTTTGGTTGTGGGCCCCCTATATGACCTAAAAATATGATGGGGAACGTATCCCTCACCATAAGATATAATCTGGGACCAAAAAATACACGTGGTATATTTCGGTTGGGGGCCCCTATAGGGACCTAGAATATGATGTGGAAATACACCTCACCATAAGATAAAGCTGGGATCCTATAATAATATCACCTGGTTTCATGGGTTTGTTGTGGACACCCCTTGACCTAGAAAGTGTGTGGAACATTTTCACCTATCTAAATAAGCGGGGACCTTAAAATTCACGCTGGTAATCATTGGTTGTTGTCGGCACCCCTATGGCCCTAGAAATAGGGGGAACATGTATACCCATCAATGATATAACCGGGAAAACCATAATAATTGCGGTATTCTTGGGGTTTGTTTCGGCACCCTATAGGGGCCCTAGAATAGATGGGGGAAAAAGTAGGACCCCCCCAAAAGATAAAAAATGGGATCCAAATAAATCAGGGGTAATCATTGGGTTTTTTTCGGCCCCCAATGCTAAAATATGAGTGGGAACGTATACCCCACCAAAAATGAATACGGGACCCTAAAATAATACACGGGTTATTGGGGTTTTTGGGCCCCCCCTAAGGCCTAGAAATGGTGTGGAACATGTATACCCCCATTGATAAACTACCTAAAATATATCACCTGGTATTTTTGTTTTTGTGGACCCTATTGCCCTGAATGATGTTGGAACATGTAACCCCACCATAATGAATAACGGGATCCTATAATAATATCACGCTGGTATTCTTTGGGGTTGTGTCGGCCCCTATAGGCCCTAAATATGAGTGTGGAACAGTACCCTCACTCAAAATGATTAATAGGGATCCTATAAAAATACGTGGTTTCATTACGGTTGTTGTCGGACACCCTTTAATTTAGAATATATGTGTGGAACATGTATCACCTCACTCTAATAAATTACCTGGCCCTAAAATAATATCACCGGTATTCTTTGGTGTTGTCGGCCCCCTATAGGCCTGAATATGATTGTGGAAAGTACCTCACCTAATGATAAGTGGGACCTAAAAATATACGTGGTTATCTTGGGGTTTTTGGGGCCCCCTTTTGGGCCAAAATTTGATTTTGGAACAGTATCACCTCACTCAAATGAATAAGCTGGGACCTTAAATATCACGCGGTTACATTGGTTTTTGTCGCCCCCCATAGGGGACCTAGAATATGGGTGGAACGAACCCATCAAAGATATAACGGGGGGAACCTATAAAAATTCAGGGGTATACTTTGGGTTTTTGTCGGCCCCCCATTGGTAAAATATGTGGTGGAAAGTATCCTCATATAAGATAAACGCTGGGACCTAAATAAACGGGGTTATCTTTACGGTTGTTGTGGACACCCTAAGGCCCTGAATTGATGTGTAAAATGTACCCTCACTCTAAGAAAAACGTGGGAACCTTAATAAATCCGCGGGTATTCTTTAGGGTTTGTTTGGACACCCACTTGGCCTAGAATATGTGTGGGGAACATTTTCACCTCATCTAATGATAAAACCGGGGCCTATAAAAATTCACGCGGGTATATCTTACGGTTTTTGCGGAAAACCCCCTATTGGACTAAATTTGATTTGTGGAACATGTATCCCTCACTAAATATATAACCGGTCCTTAAAAATATCACGCGGTATTATACGGTTTTTCGGACACCTATAGGACCTAGAATATGATTGTGGCATGTTCCCTCATCAAATTATACCGGTATATATTCTGTATATCATTACGTGTTTTCGACACCGGCATAAGACTAGAATATGATGTGAAAAGTATCACTCCCATAGTGTATGACACGATAGATATATCCACGAGCTCACGTTCGTAGTGACCCTGGCTGAATATGAGAGTACATGTATCACTCACCAAATATAAAAAGTGGGATATAAACTCAGACTTGGCATCTTGTTGTTGTACGTCACGCCTTCGACCAGCATGCATGGTGTACGTCCCGTCTCTGGTAATGACTTGTGCTAAAATTTCTAACGTGTTGAAGTGATATTAGTTGATATGGATATGAGTGGATATGATATGAAGCTAACATTTTTATCATTTTATAACTACTGATCTTTAATATATACTTTAATCTAGTTCGCATTCCCATACAATAGTGTGTGATCACTCATATATTATGATATATACCATCATATTGAATATTGAGTGGTAATATCAAATTGTATATTGAGATAGGCTCAGAGTTAGAATGGGGTAAAAACAGTAGTACCCATTCGGAAAATAACTCTAACCTACATATATACCGTATTGTGGACGAGTCGTCTTGCTCAGTGGGAGAATGTGCCGCAAAACTCAAGGTAAGCAGCCGGGATTTGTATTAACTTTCCTTCATAACCATAACCGGGACCTTTATGAAGTTTGCTACATAACCATTACCGGGACCTTGATAAAATTTGCACCATAACCTGGACCGGGACCGTAAATAATTTCACTTGAGATACCTTAACCAAAACCAGGACCTTTATAGAATTTGCTTCGTAACCGGGACCGTAACCCGGACCTTTATACATAAAGGTCTCAGTCCCTGCATGTATCACCTCACCCAAAATGATATAATGCTGGGATCCTATAATAATATCACGCTGGTATATCATTACGGTTGTTGTCGGACACCCTATATGGAGGTGGAATATGATGTGTGGAACATGTATCACCTCACTCATAATGATATAACGCTGGGATCCTATAATAATATCACGCTAGTACATCATTACGGTTGTTGTCGGACACCCTATATGGAGGTGGAATATGATGTGTGGAACATGTATCACCTCACTCATAATGATATAACGCTGGGATCCTATAATAATATCACGCTGGTACATCATTACGGTTGTTGTCGGACACCCTATATGGACCTAGAATATGATGTGTGGAACATGTATCACCTCACCCATAAAGATTTAACGCTGGGAACCTATGATTATATCATGCTGGTATATCATTACGGTTGTTGTCGGACACCCTATATGGCCCTAGAATATGATGTGTGAAACATGTATCACCTCACTCATAATGATATAACGCTGGGATCCTATAATAATATCACGCTGGTATATCATTACGGTTGTTGTCGGACACCCTATATGGACCTAGAATATGATGTGTGGAACATGTATCACCTCACCCATAATGATATAACGCTGGGATCCTATAATAATATCACGCTGGTATATCATTACGGTTGTTGTCGGACACCCCATATGGCCCTAGAATATGATGTGTGGAACATATATCACCTCACTCATAATGATATAACGCTGGGATCCTATAATAATATCACGCTGGTATATCATTACGGTTGTTGTCGGACACCCCATATGGCCCTAGAATATGATGTGTGGAACATGTATCACCTCACTCATAATGATATAACGCTGGGAACCTATAATAATATCACGCTGGTATATCATTGGGGTTGTTGTCGGTCACCCTATATGGACCTAGAATATGATGAGTGGAACATGTATGACCTCACTCATAATGATATAACGCTGGGATCCTATAATAATATCATGCTGGTATATCATTACGGTTGTTGTCGGACACCCTATATGGCCCTAGAATATGATGTGTGGAACATGTATCACCTCACTCATAATGATATAACGCTGGGAACCTATAATAATATCACGCTGGTATATCATTACGGTTGTTGTCGGACACCCTACTTGGACCTAGAATATGATGTGTGGAACATGTATCACCTCACTCATGATGATACCATGGAGGTGGAATATGATGTGTGGGAACATGTATCACCTCACTCATAATGATATAACGCTGGGAACCTATAATAATATCACGCTGGTATATCATTACGGTTGTTGTCGGACACCCTACTTGGACCTAGAATATGATGTGTGGAACATGTATCACCTCACTCATAATGATATAACGCTGGGATCCTATAATAATATCACGCTGGTACATCATTACGGTTGTTGTCGGACACCCTATATGGACCTAGAATATGATGTGTGGAACATGTATCACCTCACTCATAATGATATAACGCTGGGATCCTATAATAATATCACGCTGGTATATCATTGGGGTTGTTGTCGGTCACCCTATATGGACCTAGAATATGATGAGTGGAACATGTATGACCTCACTCATAATGATATAACGCTGGGATCCTATAATAATATCATGCTGGTATATCATTACGGTTGTTGTCGGACACCCTATATGGCCCTAGAATATGATGTGTGGAACATGTATCACCTCACTCATAATGATATAACGCTGGGAACCTATAATAATATCACGCTGGTATATCATTACGGTTGTTGTCGGACACCCTACTTGGACCTAGAATATGATGTGTGGAACATGTATCACCTCACCCATAATGATATAACGCTGGTAACCTATAATAATATCACGCTGGTATATCATTAGGGTTGTTGTCGGACACCCTATATGGACCTAGAATATGATGTGTGGAACATGTATTACCTCACTCATAATAATATCACGCTGGTATATCATTAGGGTTGTTGTCGGACACCCTATATGGCCCTAGAATATGATGTGTGGAACATGTATCACCTCACTCATAATGATATCACGCTGGGATCCTATAATGATATCACGCTGGTATATCATTACGGTTGTTGTCGGACACCCTATATGGCCCTAGAATATGATGTGTGGAACATGTATCACCTCACCCATAATGATATAACGCTGGGAACCTATAATAATATCACGCTGGTATATCATTACGGTTGTTGTCGGACACCCTATATGGACCTAGAATATGATGTGTGGAACATGTATCACCTCACCCATAATGATATAACGCTAGGAACCTATAATAATATCACGCTGGTATATCATTACGGTTGTTGTCGGACACCCTATATGGACCTAGAATATGATGTGTGGAACATGTATTACCTCACTCATAATGATATCACGCTGGTATATCATTACGGTTGTTGTCAGACACCCTATATGGACCTAGAATATGATGTGTGGAACATGTATGACCTCACTCATAATAATATCACGCTGGTATATCATTACGGTTGTTGTCGGACACCCTATATGGCCCTAGAATATGATGTGTGGAACATGTATCACCTCACCCATAATGATATAACGCTAGGAACCTATAATAATATCACGCTGGTATATCATTACGGTTGTTGTCGGACACCCTATATGGACCTAGAATATGATGTGTGGAACATGTATCACCTCACCCATAATGATATAACGCTGGGAACCTATAATAATATCACGCTGGTATATCATTACGGTTGTTGTCGGTCACCCTATAAGGACCTAGAATATGATGTGTGGAACATGTATTACCTCACTCATAATAATATCACGCTGGTATATCATTACGGTTGTTGTCGGACACCCTATATGGACCTAGAATATGATGTGTGGAACATGTATTACCTCACTCATAATAATATCACGCTGGTATATCATTAGAGTTGTTGTCGGACACCCTATATGGCCCTAGAATATGATGTGTGGAACATGTATCACCTCACCCATAATGATATAACGCTGGGATCCCATAATGATATCACGCTGGTATATCATTACGGTTGTTGTCAGACACCCTATATGGACCTAGAATATGATGTGTGGAACATGTATGACCTCACTCATAATAATATCACGCTGGTATATCATTACGGTTGTTGTCAGACACCCTATATGGACCTAGAATATGATGTGTGGAACATGTATGACCTCACTCATAATAATATCACGCTGGTATATCATTAGGGTTGTTGTCGGACACCCTATATGGACCTAGAATATGATGTGTGGAACATGTATTACCTCACTCATAATAATATCACGCTGGTATATCATTAGGGTTGTTGTCGGACACCCTATATGGCCCTAGAATATGATGTGTGGAACATGTATCACCTCACCCATAATGATATAACGCTGGGATCCCATAATGATATCACGCTGGTATATCATTACGGTTGTTGTCAGACACCCTATATGGACCTAGAATATGATGTGTGGAACATGTATGACCTCACTCATAATAATATCACGCTGGTATATCATTACGGTTGTTGTCAGACACCCTATATGGACCTAGAATATGATGTGTGGAACATGTATGACCTCACTCATAATAATATCACGCTGGTATATCATTACGGTTGTTGTCGGACACCCCATATGGACCTAGAATATGATGTGTGGAACATGTATCACCTCACCCATAATGATATAACGCTGGGATCCTATAATAATATCACGCTGATATATCATTACGGTTGTTGTCGGACACCCTATATGGACCTAGAATATGATGTGTGAAACATGTATCACCTCACTCATGATGATATCAAGCTGGGATCCTATGATAATATCACGCTGGTATATCATTACGGTTGTTGTCGGACACCCCATATGGACCTAGAATATGATGTGTGGAACATGTATGACCTTACCCATAATGATATGACGCTGGAAACCTATAATAATATCACGCTGGTTTATATGTACTGTATGTTCAAACCTCACGTATACTAACACTAGGAAAACGCCTTATATGCGTTGTGAGATGAGCTTAGAAGTATGGAAATGTAGAATTAGGAACATTTGGTCAGCTCAATGTACATATACAGGCCATGGATCACTTCAAAGGCGGCTGTCTGTTGGTTTCCAAACAATTATATCAGTGCCTTCTTCATATCCATCACAGATTTTAAACGTTTTAATTTATTGGTGACACTTGTTGCAAACATTTAATAGTTTCTTAATTGCTTTTATTGATGTGTGAAAAAGTACATTAAAAATGCGTTTTCTTCGTTATTTCACATCCGATTGTTCCATTAATCGCTTAAAATAGGTATGATAGATCTTTCCACATTCAGTATAAGTTTGAGAGCTTTTGAAAAAAAAAATCCGAGTATTTCTCCCCTGGCCTAGTCTTATGGGGAATTTCCATGCATTTTCAATTTTTTTCCGGAAAAACCGTTTGACCGATTTTTCTGAAAAACAATCCCAACCTATTCTGGTATAACACCAATTTGTAAAAAAAGTTTCGAGTTGATTGAAACTTTTTTCTGACCTATATCCCGCGTACAAACTTACACACCACAAAAACCAAGCCCAAAATTTTTCGGTATATGGAATGAAAATCTTCGCTACGCTCATCTAATAACGCTTGCTGTGTGGTATAAGTGTTGTTCGCCGACGCCAACAGATCACACAGGTCACAGCATCCAGCTGGCGAGCAACTGAGTCCACATCCTTCACTCGCATCACCTCATCTCTGTTTGTACACGCTCAAGAGCCCACGGCAGTCCATCTAGAGGAATAACAGCTGTTCGTGATAACTATTGAACGGTGTGAGATATTACAATTCCGATCACGAGGATACACGGATATGTTCAATACCTTCAACACGATGTTAGTAATAACTATTCATCTCATATCGCATAATTGTCAGGCATAAACGCTACAAGAAATGTGTATTTGTAACCGTATGCGCCTGACAATCGGGCGATATGTGATAACTAGAAAAACGCCATATGCGTTGTTAGACTAGCGGATAGTATTAGTAATAGTAATTAAGCACATTTTTTTTTCTTCAAAATGGCTGACCCGATCAAGCTGAAACGTTTTAGAAAAGTGTATCAAAATGTAATTCAACTTCACGCAGAATTTCATTTTTTTGGGAAAGTAAAAATTTTTTCTTATTTTTTCGCCATGTTATTCTAATGAGTATTTTCGAAATTTCTAAAATTCATAAAACAAAAGTCACCCCCCGATAATGCCACAAAACTATACAGATCTAATTTAGATGAGGAACCATATTGAAAAAAAGTTTGAAGTTGATATCTGTAGCCGTTTGACCTGTGGAGAACCAAAAAAAAACATGAAAAAAAAAGAAAAAAAAAACATAGAAACGAGCACCAATTTTCCTCAGTATGTCAAATTGAATCCTCGCTTAAGCTCATCTAAATAGTAATTACTTTCTGAAGGAACGTAAAAGGTTGAAGGTATTGAAAATATCCGTGTTTCCTTGTTATCAGAACTGTAATATCTCACACCGTTCAGAAGTTATCACGAAACACTAGATCGTCTCCCATGGGCTCTTAAGGGCGACAAGTGTTCGTGTTCAACAGTTGTCTGGTATACATGTTTCTCGTATAAATACCAATGATTTGTTATTGCAATCCACAGTTTCATTGTGCCCGACTTCTGTTGAGGGTGAGGAGCTTCTTCTCGAGTTATTGTCTCACTGCATGACTAGTCCGTGTTGTTGCCGCTCTTCGGACGTCTTCAGCGCCGTCCTGATGACCTTGGCCAGCGCTTTCCTCCTCGGTGAGTCACGGCATCAAGGTGACACGTTCATTGCTTGCAATTAGGCTGAATAAAACTAGGAAAACGCCTCATATGCGTTGTGAGATGAGCTTAGAAGTATGGAAATGTAGAATTAAGAACATTTGGTCAGCTCAATGTACATATACAGGCCATGGATCACTTCAAAGGTTTAAAAACCGCGGCTGTCTGTTGGTATATAAACCTTGGTTTCCAAACAATAGTACCAGTGCCTTCTTGATATCCATCACAGATTTCAATCGTTTTAATTTATTGGTGCCACTTGTTGCTCAAATTCAATAGTTCCTCAATTGCTTTTCTCGATGTGTAAAAAAGTACATTGAAAATGCGTTTTCTTCGTTATTTCACATCCGATTGTTCCATAAATCGCTCAAAATATGTGTGATAGTTCTTTCCACATTCAGTATGAATTTGAGGGCTTTTGGAAAATCTTTGTTTTCCAAGTATTTCTCCCCTGGCCTATTCTAATTTGGAATTTCTATTCCTATATAAATGACTTCTACATTTCCATACTTCTGAGCTCATCTCACAACGCATATCAATGCGAGATGGCTAGAAACTAATCTTCTGTGTAGGCCCCTATTTGACATTCAATGTGGAATATTTCGAAATTTATTTATTTCAAAATTGAAATTTTTTTGTCAACTAATTGAAGATTTAGTTGAGTATATCTCGGAAGTGACAAATCATGTTGCAGTGATGGTAGGCCTACATTTGTGTGACAATATATGAGATGTCCTCCAAACGAAGTGATTCAGTATATCTGGCAATGAATATGTAAGAATATTGAACTGACGCAAGCCTGACGTTGCCGTGTTCTCAGTGGCATGTGGCTGCGCGATGCTGCGCCCGAGCGAAGCCGCTGCGGTCAACTACGACATGCTAGGCTGCGCAGTCGTGGCCGACAGCACTTGCCCCGACGACCAGTTCATCCGATACGTGCTGTACACGAGGTAAGATCACAGCTCCAAGTCCTTCCGAACAACTGAGTAGCGGTTTGTTAATCCAATCTACAAAACATCGGAATAATGCTACATGCGTTCAGCATTTCAGAAACTTCAATTATTAGCATACATTTCCCACAGATTCACATTTAGTATAAATAGAGTGAGAGTTTGAATGTCATATTTGAGAGGTTCCACATTTTCAAAGCATCCTCACAAATAAGCTTCGCAATGTTCGAACATTGGATGGTTCTGCGCGGGAGACAGAAGTAAAACCGAACGGAGTGAATTGAGGTTGAAGTTGTGAGGCAACAAAACAAAATGGAGTCTGAGTAACAGTGAAACTATGGTTACAGGTACATCGTGAGAAATTATCTTTTTGAATCAACCTTCATTTTTTCTACACTAGGGAAACGCGTTATGTGTTTCCGCGTTGATGGATGAGCTAATAAGAACGAAATTGAATTCCTTCAAAAAGTTATATCAAGTTGATGTTTTGATGGCATTCAAGTTAAAAATCAATCTTACCATTCAGTTGGTTTATTTCGTAGACTATTCTCTTGAAGGAAATATCTGATTCAGTTTAATATTAAATGTAATATTAGACTCCTATATGAAACGTAATGACAGCTGTACACATCTGTACATCTTGAGATCCAAACAATTATGTCATTACCCTCCTTTTATATTTGTGAATATTGTTATTATTTTATCCCATGTTTGTTATTCTGTGTCTCATGGCAACCTTTTATTCAAAAGGCAGAGTCTTATTCGATGAATAAAGATATAAAAAATCCTCATTCTCAATAATTTCTTCAATAATAAAGAAGGCCTTGTTTTAATCGTTCTCCATCAATTGGTGACACAATTGTTGCTTGGATTTAATTGCTTTTTTTAATAGCTTCAAAACGATGTGTAAAAATGTTATTATATAATGTTTTATATCAATACGACTGATTGGAATGTTCTATGCAAACGCGGAATGTGCGTTGTAAGGTGAGCGAAACTCTACACACCTTGATCATAACTAGGTAAACGCGGAATGTGCGTTGTAAGATGAGCGAAACTCTACACACCTTGATCATATAAAATGAACTTTATCCGATGCCAATGGATGTAGGAACCCGTGAATTTAACAATGCAATATTTTTCCGCTAATATGCATCTTTTTGATAAATAAAAAGCATTTATCAAATTATTTTCCCCGAAACGGCTGGTTCGAATTACATACAAATGTTTATTAATGTGTATTATTCCTGTGTTTACATTTGAGGAAAATTTGAATCATATTAGAGCGATTTCATTCCTCAATTTTTCATGTCCAGCCTGATCTAATGAGTTTTTTTTACAAACTTTGAGATGATGTATCTCAAAAATGGGCCAACCGATTTGACCGATTTCTTTAGAAAAAAAACACACACACACACACACTCAGAAAAGGTTTGTAAGAGTAGAATGGCAATCTCCGCTATAACGCTCATCTAGATAAAGTAAAATCGAAAACTCTACACACCTTGATATCATATAAAATAATTCATTTGATACCAACGAGTCTAGGGAGACGTGACTCTCACTGCAACATTTGTCTGCTATTATTTCTATTTATTCAATGGATAACAATCTGTTGAGGCGACTAGGCCTCGGAAATAGTGGACTGTATAATGGGGTTGAATGATACGAATACAAACTGAATAATGAAAGAAATAACTAGAAGAAGAGAAGTCAAGAAAGAGAGTTGAAGCGAAGAGGAAGAAGCAACACGCAAGTCGAGCGACGTGTGTGTTGCTGGACCCTGCCTCCAGAAAGATGAAAGAAGAACGAAAGAACAATGCGTGGCGATGCAACTATTCCTGGAGAATGATCGAGAGAGACTGACGAGAGAGCACTGAGTGACTGGTCATTGAACGAAAACAGCTGATGGTTACCTTGACGACGAAACATGGACAGGGACGGGGAAACAAAGATACGTCACAACATGACGTATCTAAAATGAACGTAAAATAGAAGGGGTTGGCGCAAACAACATCTATTACATTATTTTCTCCAAAACGGCTTGTTCGAATTGCATACTAATTTTTAATAATGTGTATTATATTCACGTGTTAACATTTGAGGAAAATTTGAATCATATTGGAGAATTTCAATCAGAAGTTGAGTTTTTATCACAATCTTGACGAAATAAAATATTACTGAAAATCGGGTCTGCATTGCTGATTGAACACAGTTTTCTCGAATAGCTCCCTGAGACTAGGACCACTGGACTGGCACATCAAGTCTGCACGACAAGTGGTCCAATGGAGAGTTGTATCCGAAAAATCTGTGCGTCCTCACTATCTCAACATCAACAACTTGACATTTTTCATCCCGATTGATGTTTTTTCGTGAGGTATAATTCACAAATTCGATCAGCCACGACCATTAAAAAATGTATATGTATATATTACACACGAATTGAATAAACACGAATACTGATAAAACGAATAAAATAAAACATAACAATATAAAAAAAAAAAAAAAAAACGAAACAGAATGATGAATTTTGTTAATAATACGAAAACAGACAAAAAAGAGAGACGAAAAAAGATTTCAAGAAGAAGGAGAAGAAGAAGAAGAAGAAGAAGAAGAAGAAGAAGAAGAAGATCAAGATAATGAGAAGATTCAAGATTTTTTCTCCCCACAGTGAATGTTTGAATTGTTTTCTAACCATGAAATTATTACCTTATTTAAGATTTGATTTGTTTGTTAAATGAGTTATCATATTTTAATTATTCTTTGGGGTGGTAAGATCGCCCTCATGGTGCCCCGTTCAAACGATCTAATCTTCCATAGCCTCAATTGGGGAACAATGGTTTTGTATCAAGTTTCGATGTTATTGAAAAAAAAAAAAAAATTGGAGAGATTTTATTTCTGAATTTTTTCCGCCCGGCCTAATCTTTTTTTTTTCAACTTCGAGATGATGTTTCTCGAAAATAGTACAACCGATTTGACCCCAAAACTATACATTTCCAAGATGGATAGGTTTGCGTATACAGAAAAAGTTTCATGTCGATCAGTCAAACCCTGCGACCTGTGCAGTGTTTACGAACAAACAAACAAACAAACAAACAAAAATACAGACATACAAAGCTGCGCAAGAGTTGGATGGAAATCTTTGCTAACGCTCATCTAATTAAAATTTTTGTAAATTTCCAAAATTCCAAGTGTCGTAACGATGACAATAAAGTGAAATGGAGAAAGAGTACTTCCGATAAGGGTCGTTTCCATGGGGTAGGCAAAGAGCGTGACTGCTATGGGCGTCAAATTTAAGGGGCGCTATCGGCGCACATTTGTGACATTCTATTAACAATCATATTCTATTTTACTTATGCATTATTGGGTGGAGTGAATGTTATTATTCAAACAGCATTGTTATCGAATGATAGGTTAATTAAGCGTTTTATTTTCTTGGATCAGCCATTCAGCAAAACTAGCTCCCTTACCACACTGAAGAATTCATGAATTCCAGAATTTTCGTGTAATTCCCAAACCCGTAGAATCGTATTTGAATAGAGAAATTTTCGAAAATTTACCTGCGGGGCTTGATTCCTCCCTCACTTGCATTCACTTTCACTATACGCATTCAGTTTTGGGGCTGACAATTGTCCTTGCCCGTGGCGCTAAAATGAGCCAGAATGACCCTGCAGTTATGATAACTATGATTGGCAAATATCAGTTGGGCACCTCTAGTTCTTTGAAACAATTAATTTTATCATCTAAATCTCAACTGAAACACGTTGAATCGTGTTAAAAAGAGGGAAATTTGAAAAAATTCCCTGCGGGCCGGGCCAGAAGGAGTCCTTACCCCCTTGCCCCCCGCAGGTCGCAGGCTTCGCGTTAACTGGCCTTTGCACAACTGTTCTTATATGGCATTTACTTTTCAAAACTGAGATGGCCCCCCCTCCCCCCCATCTTGGTATTTTCAGTATTTTTTTCTCATGTTCTGAAAAGAACTTGAATGTTATTGAATATGATGGCACCCCATACTTCCTTCCTCCGCGGGTCGCAATCGTTGAGCTTGCTATATATATATATATATAAATATATATATATATATATAAATATATATATATATATATATATATATATATATATATATATATATATATATATATATATATATATATATATATATATATATATATGTGCAGTATATAAATATGTTGACCTACCAATAAACTCGCAAAAAAATGGGAGAAATCCACAATGATTAAATTATTGATATTCCTGAAATAGACATAATGGTTCAATTAATAGACTCACAAAATCAAGAAAATTGACTTCAAAAATGTCCATAGTGATTCAGCTATTGGGAATAACTCCGAAAATATTCTCAATGATTCAATCACTAGAGTCCAAAATTGTTTGTGAATCGCAAAAATCATTTAATTAACAAATAATCATATTCGAAACAATCCCCTGCGTGGCTCCCGCCCCGTCCAGCACGCGGCTGGAGGTAATTGACCTGCGCCCCCCCGGCACTCATCCAGTCGACTGATTGCTTCGTTCTCTCTCCAGGACAAACCCAACCACGCCTCAGATCATAACCATGGCGTCTGACAATCTGCTCGCCACGAACTTCAACGCGGCCAACCCCACGAAGGTCCTCATCCACGGCTACTTCGACAACTACACGCATGCGCACATGGTCTTCCTCAGGGATCGTGAGTACCACTGTTTCTCCAGCGGCAGGTCTTGTGATATCTCGTTCAATTTCATCATTATATTCAGATAATATACTCATTAGATGTTATTATTTCAGTTGAGAGTACACTTTGATTGAATATAAATGAGAATGCTCAAATGTATTGGAGGGTGAGTGGTTATCACGGCTCAGCCTTGAGGATAGTCCAGCTGCCACACAAGGATTGTCAAGTGGGCGGGGCCAAGTCGGCACGTGACGATCTGCCCTCCCAACAGTCCATGGAGACGCTTTGGCGGAACAGCAGTTCCTTATGACTGACTTGTGATCGGTACTAGGCAAACGCAGGATGTGTGTTGTGAGATGAGCGATATAAAGTGTAATCGAAAACTCTACACACCTTGATCGTATAAAATATATTTCATTCGATACCAACGAATCTAGGGAACCGTGAATCTATCACAGCAACATTTTCTGCTAATATTTCTACCTATTCGATTTTTAACGATGTATTATTTAATTTTCTTCAGAACGGCTGGCCCGAATTGTGTACATATTTTTAATAATGTGTATCATGTCCGTGTTTACATTTGAGGATAATTCTAATCAAATTGGAGATATTTTATTTTCCAATTTTTGCCCAGCCTAATCTTACGATGTTTTCAGAAAGTTTGAGATTATGTTTCTCAAGAATGGTACAACCGATTTGACCCAAAAACTCTACAGTTCCAAGTTGGATAAGTTTGCGTATGCAGAGAAAATACATGTCGAACGGTCAAACTCTGCGACCTGTGCAGTGCTTACAAAAAAAAAACAGACAAAAAGCTCCATAAGAGTAGGATGGAAATCTTCGCTACGCTCATCTAATGAGATATCGAGATTCTGGAAACAAGAAAACAAGATATTTTCGTTAACTTCATGATTGTGTGTGTAATAACTAGTTATCTAATATCGTATGATTGTCAGGCGTATGGGGTTAGAAATGTGTATGTTCAACCTATAAGAACAGAACGTATACGTATAGGGTTAAAAACACACATTTGTAACCGTTTACGGCTGACAATCAGGCGATTTGAAATGAGTGGTCATTACAGGTATTGACAATATCTCATGCCGCTCGAAAGTCATCACCAAATATACTGCCATGGGAGTCGGAGGAGCTATCCAGCACGCTCGTCTGTTACAGAATACCTGTTGCAAGGAGATCACAACCTGGTGCTAGTGGACTGGAGCCGCCTGACCAATGGCGCGCTCTGTTACTTGGAGACTGCGCACAACGTAGAGCACGTGGCCGCGTGCTTGGCCGGGCTGGTACTGCGCCTGCGCGCCACGCCCACAGACATCCACCTGGTGGGCTTCAGCATTGGCGCGCACATCGCCGGCAGAACCGGCAACTACCTGAGGCAGCACAACTACACGCTACCGAGAATCACAGGTGAGACTTTCCTTGCATATTGGTGGCGACCAGAATATACCAGATTGGTTTTCGAAAGAGTTGGTTGAACGGTTTTCCCGGGTTTCCGCTTTTCACCCTCTCACAATACCATTCCTTCTTCTCTCCCATTTCCGTCCCCCCTTTGTCCCAAGTGGTAATTTCCTGAACTCAATTGAATATCTAGATGGCAGTGGTCATCACACTGCCAGCTATCAGTGGGCCAAGGTGTCCAGCGACAGGGACACTGTTAACTAAGACTTCTGCTGTCGACCTGCCCCCCTTGTGTGGCCAGTCTCCACCACGCTTGAAGCCTCGGACTAGTTGTGTTAGGCCTAGCACACGCACACACGCATGTCTGACAGGCCGGTTCCTGATATGTGCCTTCTCTCATTTGGTTGGCAGATTCGCATGGGACTAGTTGTCGAGGGGGCTGCAAGTTTCGCTCAATTCGAGCAGCATGCTCCTCCGTCTGCTCATGTGACTGCCCTCCTCTAGGATTTCCTCGAGGGTGGCTCCGGCATCCCTAATCGCGAAACGTCGAAGCCTGCGGGATGTGGTGTGCAGGATGATTTGAGATTGTATTTCGCTTGCCTGATCATGGAAATGACATGTCTTCTCCAGAGTGACTAGCCGGGTGTGGAACAGTGCCAATGTCTCGCCTTCTTGACGAAACATCGTTATTCGTACTTCCGGGTTGTGTCGTGACACCTTGAATTCAGCCCGTGCACACGCATCAAGCGGTGGGTCTGAGAGTGTTCCTTGTCTCCAGCGCAAGTCGAGGCTCGGGTCTCGAAGCGTTTCACCCACAACGCTCCTCGACTGGCTTGATCGCACTGGAGGGCTGGGGAGGGTGTGTAGCCATAACCTACAGTATGGGCCATGACGGTAGTTTGAACCCCAGCAGACATCCTTCTTATTTATGGTTCGGGAATTTCTTTATCCCATCCTCGTCGCCATTGTCGTGTTTCAAAGGATGTGGGAGTTTAGATGCCCAGGTGCTTCTTCACTAACAATTCTTGTTCTTAGTTTTCCTCTCTTTATTCACTTTTCACCCTCTTACAATACCCTTCCTTCTTCTCTCCCATTAACGTTCCCCCTTTTCCCAAGTGGTAATTTCCTAAACTAAATAAATATCTAGATGGCAGTGGTCATCACACTGACAGTTGTCAGTAGAGCTTCCACAACATCACACTGTTGTCAGCGATTTGTACAACAATCGAATGAGATAAAACGAAGAAAGCGCAATAAAAGTACACGTTTTATTGAATATATGGATCAACAGGTTTTGCAAAGTGTAAATGCGACAGGTTGCTCTATAAATATCAAACAGGAGAACGCAGATTGTGCGTTGTGAGATGAGCGTAGAAGTATGGAAAACTAGAATGAAAAATATTCTTCCGGCTGACTCGACATCTACAGACTTTGGATTACTCCAAACATTTAGAAACCTTACCTGCAACTTGTTGCTATTTATAGAGCAACCTGTCGCATATACACTTTGCATTATATGTTGATCCTGATATTCGGTCAAATGTATACTTTTATTGCGTTTTCTTCGTTATATCTCATCAATTGTTGTACAAATTATTGAAAATGTGTATGATAGTGGCTTTCATATTCTGTATGAATCTGAAAGCTTTTGAATGATTCTAGTTTTGGAGTATCTCCTCTCTGGGTTATTCTTATGGGGATTTTCCAAACGTTCCAAAAATGTTCCTAAAAAACCGTTCAACCGAGTTGTCTGCAAATCAATCCGAAGCTATTGTGTCTCGTGCTTGGGCAGGTCTGGACCCCGCGTGGCCCTTGTTCGACAAGGTGGCTAGCGAGCGCCGACTCGACCGCCGCGACGCCGTGTTCGTGGAGGCGCTCCACACTAACGTCTGGCAGTACGGCACGGACGAGCCGTCGGGCCACGTGGACTACTACTTCAACGGCGGCACGCATCAGCCGGGCTGTGGCGCGCCGCTACTCACACTCAGTAAGTGAGAGAGAGAGACACCACAATCATGCGACAACCACCCGGATCGGGAAACATTACTAATTGCTTAGCTTTCCTGCTACACTTCAGGCCTATAACTCCTCATTTTTCACTTTTTTTCTTATTTTTTTTGTATATAATGATGAACTTCGCATCTGCTGTCATTGGAAGAAGTGAACATTGCCTAAGAGACTTACTTGAAAGTGAAAGATATCAACATTCGTGTGGTTGGATTATTCCTAATACCAATGTTGGTAGTGTCCGGATATATCACAGCTATGGTTTATACTTATAATGTGTTCCGGACTTTCGGCAACTGAAGACTTTATCTGCGGCGAAGAAGTGTGGTCACAGACAGCGTAAACCTGGTCAAAGTTCATGGCTTTAATTTGAAATAATAATAAGATGGGGTGGTAAGATCGCCCTTGTGGTGCCCCGTCCAAACGATCCTACTCTCATCCTTAGCCTTAATTGGGGAACAATGATTTTGTATCAAGTTTCGTTGTTATTGAAAAAAAAAAGGTTCAATTAGATGAGCGATAACGAAGATTTCCATCTCACTCTTATGAAGCTTTATCTGTGTGTTATCTTGTTTGTTTGTTTGTCAGCACTGCACAGGTCGCACGGTTCAACTGATCGACACGAACCTTTTCTGTACACGCAGACTTGTCCAACTTGGAACTGTATAGTTGTAACAAGCCGCTTTCCTTAGCGGGTTAGTCGGTGTCATCTTGGCTTGATTCATAGATCAAATTCAGTTTCATCAAATTATTTCAATAATTGTGTGATGTATTTCTCCATGTTAGAATCAACGTTATTTGAGATGAGCCATTCTTCTGTTGTACACGATGTTACATGTTGAATGCGAACATAACTAGGCAAACGCAGAATGTACGTTGTGTGATGTGCGAGATATCTAGGAAGTAAAATCTAAAACTCTACATACCTTGATCGTATAAAATTAACTGCATTCGATAGCAACGAATTTAGGTGGACGGTAATTAACAATGCAACATTTTTCTGCTATTACTTCTATTTATTCGATGAATAAAAAACAAGTATTACATTATTTTCTTCGTAACGGCTGGTCCGAATTGCATACAAATTTTCAATTACAAATACAGAGCACGTTTTATGTTCTTTCTTCAAAGTGGCTGGCCCGATCAAGCTAAAAATTTACGGAAATGAGTATCAAAATGTAATTCAGCTTCACGCAAAATTTAATTTCTTTTGAAAATGAAAATATTTCTTCTTTTTCCGCTGTGTTATTCTAAATTTCTAATGGGTTCTTTTGAAATTTCTAAAATTCATAAAAAAAAAGTTACCACCCGATAATGCCACACACAGATTTAAGTTAGATGAGGAACCATATTGAAAAAAAGTTTCAAGTTGATAGTTGAAGCCGTTTGACCTGTGGAGAACCGACAAAAAACATAACGAACACCAATTTTTTTCAGTATGTCAGAAAAAAAAGATATAAAAACGAACACAATTTTTTTTTTATCACGTCAAATTGAACCCTCGCTAAAGCTCGTCTAATAAGGCCAGCTTTAAGGCCAGCATTCCTCGTTTTGAATTGTTCACATCGGTGAAGAACTTCGTGATTGCAGCCACAAATAAGCCAACTACTATGACACTCGTTGCATTGTATTCGTACGTAAAGAAGGGACTGGTCGGGTTGTATGAGTTTCTTCTCCTCGTCCACTTCTTCAGCTGGCCTCCATTCTCTTCCAATCTAACTGCTGGGTCCAGGATCGTAACCTCCCAGCCACTCTAATGCCAGCCCGAGTGCTGTCATGTCGCCTAAGAGACCCATGTGGCCGGAGCCGAGACTGTAATACACACTGTTTCTTGTGAATATCTCAACAAGTTATATTTGGAAGTTATAGATGGTTCAAGTCATTCCACTGCATTACTCGCATCGTTGGCTGTAAGTCGATAGACATGTTGATATAGTTAGAAGCAACTTTGAGAAATGTGTATTCCAAATAATTACTAACTAGGAAAACGCCATATATGCGTTGTTAGACGAGCGAATAGTATGGGTAAAAATGAGTAAAAACTGCTTCGAGTGGTACCAATTTAGCACATTTTATGTTTTTTTCTTCAAAATGGCTGACTCGATCAAGCTGAAAATTTTTAGAAATGTGTATCAAAATGTAATTTAACTTCACGCAGAATTATATTTTTTTGGGAAAATAAAGATATATTTTTTTTCCTTTGAAACAAAAAGTTACCACCCGATAATGCCACAAAACTATACAGATCTAAGTTAGATGAGGATCCATATTGGAATGAAGTTTAAAGTCGATAGCTGTAGTCGTTTGACCTGTGGAGAATTAACAAAAAAACATGGAAAAAAAAAATGTTCAGTATGTCAAATTGTATCCTCGCTGTAGCTCGTCTGATTAGGCATACTGATTACAAATATTATTATTCGTCGATTCTTTTGAGTTTGTGCAAATACCAATAAGTACCTGACTACTGTAAATGGTTTATATTCTAAACTTACATTCCTGATCGAAGAAAACACGTGATTTTATGAAAATATGCAAAAATTGAAAAAAAAAAGAATCAATTAAAACATTAATAAAAACAAAATGACCGCCAAAAATCGATAGACTCTTCTGAAAATACATAGTCTATTGTGATTAACAAGATGAGTGAAAAACATTTTCTGTGACAATTAGTTTGAGGATATATCGTAAAGTGATTCCATTATTTCACTTGTGAAATGAAATAGCATTGCGCCTGGAACATGGACGCCATGGAACCGGTGACCCACATCATCGAATGCCTTGGTTATGTCCAAAAATATCGACGTACAATCGTCTTCTTTTCTTCAGCTTCCATTAAACAGCGTTGACTATCGACACGTTGACGTACGTGTCTGGACTTTGAGTGAATCCCTTCTGCAATCCATTGAAACTAATGTAATGTCGAACAGATGTTCAAT
This sequence comes from Brachyptera putata, assembly GCA_907164805.1. Taxonomy (NCBI): domain Eukaryota; kingdom Metazoa; phylum Arthropoda; class Insecta; order Plecoptera; family Taeniopterygidae; genus Brachyptera; species Brachyptera putata. The sequence goes on along the minus strand of OU015462.1, from coordinate 235,544 downwards.
CACTCTCCTGAGAGCAACAAATGTCGGAGTTCCTCAAGGAAGTGTATTGGGTCCTCTCCTCTACATCCTCTATGTGAATAACCTGCCTGAAGCCTTGAGCCCAGGTACTAGAGCTCTTTTTGCTGACGACACCAGCCACTTGCTCACTGCTAAGATACTAGAAGAAATTACATCATCATCAAATGTGGCGGCTAATAAAATGGCAGCCTGGTGCACTTCTGCAGATCTGCCAATTAACACCGCAAAACCACGTTCTTGCAGCTCCGCACTCAGCAAAGGCAAATCATCTCTAGTCCTCTGATCAGACTCCTGGGCAAGAGTATGATTGAAAGTCAAGAAACCAAGTTTCTTGGCGTCACAATAAGCAACACTCTCGACTGGACAACTCACATCGATAACGTTGCCAAAACATTATCAACCGCTGCTTACCTCCTACGAAACCTACATAGATGTCCGTAAAATGACTTATTTCGCAATCTTTCAATCCCATCTTGGTTATGGAATCTGTTTCTGGGGGTGCTCAAGAGACTATTCACAGTGCAGAAGAGAGCGATCCGAGCAATGGTTGGTGTGAAAAGAAGGACGCCATGTAAACAAATGTTCCAGGAACTCGGCATTTTCACTGCTCCATGCCTCTATCTGTTTCATATTATCAAGCTGACAAGATCGAATTCTTCCTCTCAAGTTTTAAACCAACAACTCCACAATCATTGTACACGAAACAGACATAACATACATACCAAGACATTATCACTTCTTACTAAAAGTCCATCATTTGCCGGAGCCACCTTTTACAGTAGACTTCCGAATCAAATCAAAATGCAAAGTGTAATTCAGAATTTAATCACAAACTGAAGTTGTTTTCATTAGAAAAGGCATTTTATACAACAGACGAATATACTTATCCCATATGGACATGATTCATCATTATTATTATATTGACCTGACTTGTTCAACAACATTGTAAACCAAAATGTTATACTGAATGAATGCTAATATCATTATTATTATTACTGAACATGTTGTAATGTAGTTTGAGGGATTCTCAAGGTCACCGGAGCGAGTCTCTTCAAACATGCTGGAACCGGCTGCTTGGCTTGGCTTTCATACCTTATATAGATATCTCGTTCATCTAACAATCCATATTCTGCGTTTTCCCTGATCACAAAGTGCTTAATCAAATCTGCATTCATACATTCAATTCTAATGATCAACATATTCATATTTGTGTTAAGTTTGCAGCCATACGCGTTCTGTTGTCTACTACGCCGAGTCCCTCAACTCTATGAAAGGTTTCTACGGTTGGCAATGCTCGGACTTTTTCCTCTATTACTTCGGCTTCTGTTGGCAGCAACCACGTGTTATTCGAGTGGGTGACGTCACGTAAGTACACGCCGTGACTCGAGTCACTTGAGGAAACCAGCGGATCGGTTCTCATCAGTCGGGTTCGTTCGGAAGGGTTCGGCTGCTTGGTCCGAGCCCGGGCCGAGGAGATTGTTCAGATATGTTTAACTTCACGTGTTCGTAGTGTCTAGTTGGCTCAAGCGGCTTGGCATCCTGGCGGACGGGGTTCGATACCCAATCCACTCTTCCTCTTCATTACTCGTCGGATAGTATATCAATTCTTTTGGCCAAAGTTTGTGGGTCGGAACGATTTGTCTCTGAACCGAGATTGGAATAATGCTACATAACGAATCGCACAGGGAGCCGACCCCTCCCGAACAGATCCGGCCAGTGGCCGCTGACCCACGGCCGAATGGGATGTCTCCGCGGGGCGCAGTATTGTTGTGACCTTCTACCTTCTGACCCACACAGTGAGATGTACAGTGAGAGGTGATCTTAGGGTTAATTACAGATAAACTGAAGGTTATCGGACCTGGAATAATTGTTTATCGAATGAAAGATAATTTAAAGTACAAATGCCGAAATAGGTTATGAACTGAATGAGTGAATGTACGGAAAGGTGGAACAAGAATGCCTGGGCTGGCTACTTTACCTTCAATATAGGTTATTTAATACTTTACGACAAGAACGCCGTGGCGAGTCTCGCAGAGTGGTACCGTGGCGAGACGCGAACCCGGGACTCTTCCATCTTCCCTTCGCCTTCCTGGCCGCGTCCCGATGAGGTCCACTCCCGAAACACGTCCGTCCCTGTCGATAGTTGGTCCAAGAGAGCGCGACGGCGTGTTCGTGGAGTGATACGCGTATGTGAAACAGCTGATCCACAAGTGCATCTACCTGGCTTTGCAAGCCTTGCACTTTGTGGATACACTAGAGCGGATGCGAGATGGCTATGGAACTTTCCACTCTAGTATGTTCCTATAGTCTGTTCCATCCGATGGTGGAGTGGGAGTGAGACTATAGGATGCTGTTTACATACGCGGGGTAGCAACGATATTCCGATATCGTGACAGTATTACTTGTCTAAGCCAGCAGTCCACGCGTGGTTACATCCGGCCAGAGTCGACATGTGAACTACACACTAGGAAAACGCCACATATGCGTTGTTAGACGAGCGAATAGTAATAGTATGGGTGAAAATGGGTGAAAACTGCTTCGAGTGGTACCAATTTAGCCCATTTTATCTTTTTTTTCAAATGACTGACCCGATCAAGATGGAAATTGTTTAGAAATGTGTATCAAAATGTAATTCAAATTCACACAAAATTTCATTCATTCGGAAAATGATTTTTTTTTTTTTTTTCTCCGCTATGTTATTCTAATGGGTATTTTTGAAATCTCTAAAATACATGAAAAAAAACTTTACCACCTGATAATGCCACAAAACTATACAGATCTAAGTTAGATGAGGAACCATATTGAGAAAATTTTGAAGTTGATAGCTGTAGCCGTTTGACATGTGGAGAACCGACAAAAAAACATAACAAACATCAATTTTTTTTTAGTATGTCAGAAAAAAAAAAAAAAAAAAAAAAAAAATGTTCAGTATGTCAAATTGAATCCTCGCTAAAGCTCGTCTAACGAGAACACCTACTGACATGTAGAAGACACTGCTGGGGACATAATAAATGTACATAAATGTTATGAAAATCTAAAAATATCAAACAATTAAATACCAGTTGATTTGCTGAAAATTCATTGGATATTTTCAGATGCCTTTTCATTCAAGCAGTATGTGTAACTGATGTTGAGCACACAGCGCACACGATCAACCATGTTATCCTGGTGTTTTCCTCCCCACAGGAGTCGAGGGATAGTTTCTGTTCCTACAGGATCTGTCAGCCCTTTCGCCCTGGGGCAATGACCTGAAGCTCTCCCACGACTGTCTGCGAGGAGGTCGCCACGAACACAGACATCAGCCTCCAGCTAGTAACATGCCTCAGGCGAGGTCTGTGGTGACAGCTATCACGTGGCGACGAGATCAACAAGTCTACAATTATATGGAGTTATCAACGACTGTTTCATTCGCTGAATACAGATCAAGGTGTATAGAGGGTTCCGTGGTCCTTCATATGGTGTCTCATTTCAACTCTGAAATTCCATGGCCTCTTAGAACAATCTATTGCAATCAATCTATTTGATAGTGTTGTTTTGTAGAAACCTGATGTCATGCCTTCTATATACCTCGAATATTCGCATCCAAGATGCGGTGGAAGTAAACAACTGCGCTAGGCTTATAGAGGAGAATTTGGACTGGTGATGCAATTAAATGAAATGTGAATACTTATTTGTTTGTGGCGATGAAATGCAGCATTACATTTAACAATACAGTAACATTCAAAATCAATTAAAATGAAGCTTACAGATGAAAATTTTATATCATGTGATTTGAAACCGAAGATTTGAATTATATGTACAGGCAATATTAGTTTTTGACATGTAGGTCTTCAACTTCATTTTTATACATTAAAATGAAATCCGTGAAATACATTCTTTATTCATTATTCATTTTTCTATCCATTTTATAATTTCCACAAGTTTCCAAGCACAAATTGAACTGTAAAAGTGGCCGAGTGCTACGTCTCGTAAATGATGAAAGCAAATAAACGAATGCACAGAATCAACAAATTACATGGGCACACATCATTTCGTCTGCACGAGGTTCTTTCTTCAATCTCCATTCAAATGTCGCAACCGACATGGGCAACTTTCTCAGCTCCCCAAATTCAATTGCACAAATTATCCCATTTCCTACAAGATAACTGACACGATGATTATCAGATGCTTCTGCCACCTGCTATTGTAGACCCGATCGAGCGTCTCCACCACCAATTAGCACGAACGGCTTGGTGTGTCGATACGCCACATGAGATAGTAGCACATAGCATCTGTTCTTCTTTGAACATTCTTTGACATATTTGCTTCGTTTTTATCTTGACATATTTTCGCTAATAAATAATAACTTTGTTTGACTCGGAGGTAAATGATGGCGCAAGTGTTCTCGAGTGACCTTCACCCTACAGACCTGCATCGAAAGACTACCCAATGTACAGAGATGTATAGGAAGTCGTATAACCCTCAGGCGTTTGAGTTTTTTGAGATATATATATCAAAACTCGTACGAGAAAAACATGCAAATTGTATTCGGTAACTGTGAATAAACCAACGAAGCGATTGTTGTCAAATTTTTGGGGTGTATAGTTAAAAGATGTATCTTGACTGTAGTAGAAGATATTTTGTAAATAAATGTCATGTGTGCGCGCTCACACATGACATGAAATCAGAAAAATCACCGAATTATGCCCTAATTTGATTGAAGTTCATATATGACCAAAAAAATTTGAGAAACCAACTTAGATCCATACTTAAGATTGACCTGTGACTGAATCACATTCCAAATTTGAAAGTCATCGTACGTGTCGTTGGCTCATGAGAGTTGAATGAAAATACATGTATTTTACGCTGAAATCGCGACCGAATAGTGGCTTCTTAAACGTATTTGAATTAGTATATTCGAGATTATTTTTATCTGTATTAAGAACTGGGAGGAAATCATTCAACATCTAGATATGCAGCATATCGATGGTTCTCAAATCTTACAAGATACAATTCATATCGTGTTTTTAGAAACAGGCATCTACATACTTTGCTACTCGACTTGAATAAGGTTGAAATACACGCTTTGAGTAAGACTTTTATTTTTGTTCCTTTTTGACACAGAAACAGAATAATTTTGAACGACAATATCTTGAATATTGGTAAGCCTATATTGACCATAGTTGGAGCATGGTCGGTCTCTTCAGCTGGTATTGGGGATATGACTAATATTTCCCCACGATCCCAAGATGAATTCTGAGACGAACAGAAAGGTAGACTAAAAACTGACTTCTATACTGTACTGTCGACGTATTCTTCAGCGAAATAATTTCAAATAATAATTTCAGAATAATTTAATATTCCGTCATCTGTACAAGTTATAATGCATTCATGATGAAAGTATTAGTAAATGGCTAAAAATCTGCCTCGTCATTGATTATCTAACATCTTGAAACCGAAACGTGCGTCCCTTTTTCAAAAAACGGAACCGGAACGCCGTTCCGGTGCGTTCCGGTACAAATTAACAACTGCCTACATGAACATAGCCAATCTTTGAATTATGCAGGTTTGACACATAGGGCATGGGCCACCCTCTCGGAAGGCGCTCACACCACAAAACATTTTGTCGCCGCATGGAACCAACACCACTGACCCTCTTCGCCGTGCGCAGTAAATGAGACATATCTCATTTTCCTGAATCGAATCTAAAACTGCCTGGTCTTCTTCAGCAGACCCTGCCTGTGACAAAATAAGTACATTTCGTAAGGTTATCGTCATCTGTTATGCTCATATTGAATCGATGTTTTACTTCGTGGCTTCAAGAAATGTGCTTACAGGCAGATTGAATGGGCATTGAATGTCGCCGACTCGCCATCCTGTGGGCCGTAACAACAGATTCTCGAACAGCTTGCTGTATCATATCTGAAAAATGATAAAATGATAACAAATCAATGGAAATATATATGTGATACGTATACATGCATCATTGATAGTTTTGAAGTCGTGCAGGGATACATTATTGAATAAGATTTTATACTATAAATAGTGTGATAGAAAGTTTTATTACAAATGTTTCAGCCACTCTATGGTAGCCTTTGTCAAGGAATGAGTAGCAATTGAACTGTTCAAATATTCCGAAAAAATCAGTCAACAACACTGACTAATATTTAGTAACAATAAGTCTAAAATATTCACATTACAATAACAACAAATTGTCTATTCCCACGATCAACGGTCATACTAGCCCCACGAACCGAAGCTCGAGTCGAGGGAATAACCGTCACATATCATTAATGTAGGAATGGAGTAGTACATCGAAGCTTTGAAGAAAACTGGTTTTTCAGAAATATTGTAGGCCTATATACAACAATTGCTCAAAAATATTCAGTTTGATCAAAAAGCCTGTTTTAAGACTAGGCTGTTTCAAACGCAGCATACTATATTGGAAGATGATCAGTTACATATCTATATAAAGTATAATCGAAAACTCTATAAACAACTCAATACATTGTCAGTGGTAGAGTTTTGCTGAGTTTAACCTGAAAGCCTTTAACCCTTTAGATGAAGACTAACCACTATTCAAACACAGTAAAGATTTGAAATGTCACGAAAGTTTTTTTTTTTTTTAAATTTCCCGACCCCATCTTTTTTATTAATTAACGAACTAGTGTACCACGAGAAACTATATAATAACCCTGGATGTTGGACGTCTACGTGGTATTCATTATTCAACCTGAGGACGGGAGCTGAAGTGCTCTCGAAATATTGCTAGTATTTTAGTGTTTTATTTTATTTCTTTGACAAATACCACGCACACGTCTGATATCTAGGGTTATTATATGCCAATCTTCTTTGATTTTTAAAAATTTCGGAATTATTTTTCTCAAAAGTGACCCAACTGATTAGCCCTTGAAACTACACAGTTCCAAGTTGCATAAGTCTACGTGCAGAGAAAAAGTTCCTCGTGTTGATCAGTGAAACCCTGTGACCTGTGGAGTGCTCATGCACATACGAACAAACATACAGGTAAAGCTCCATCATATGAGCGGAATGGAACTCTTCGTCATCGCTCGCCTGAATACGCAGCACGTGCATTGTGAAATTGACGAGATATGTATACTAAAAGTAGGCCTACTAGAAAGCTGTCAACACTTTTTGATTTTGAGCTCTCAAATCTACCTTATTACTTGCGGTCTTCTCTATTCATCCTAACCCGTTGATGAATCAATTCGCGTCGGTCGTTCCGGGACGAAATCGTCGTCGCTGTTGCTGCTCTCTACAGCTATCACAGGTAGCTGTGCTGAGCGACGGTTTTCCCGTCTCCTGGCATCACCAGACGCTACTGCCCGAGTTCGGGCATTTTCCCTAAAATTCTCCCTTCTTCTAGCTGCAGCATTTGCCGTGGATAAAGAAGATGAATTATCTCAAATGTAGTCAAGGCCTATTAGCTTATGTTGAGCTGCTATTCAGATCATAATATACCCATGCAATCAACATTGTTAATTTTGTTTTAATCTTTGCGTAGCCTATACAACTTCAATCATGCTATTCAAGTAGTCTTCAATAATCTATATCGATGTATATCAGTGAGCTTAACTTGACAAGCGAGAGTTAAACTTGGGTGAATATCGATGTAACTCACTGACTTGTGATTACGAATGTGATTTTACAAAGCAGAAATTTAAAATCAACTTACGGTTAGCTGCAGTAACCGTGGCGGTCGCTTACCTAATACGCCGAGCACCCAAGCGGTCTGCAGTAGGGTCTGGATTATACCGCAAACAATACTCTCTCAATCTTTCCGCGGCAGTTGGACGCCTATAAGCTGCAACTTGACAGATTGGAATATTGCCTCCATGTAATTTCCTCTTTGATCGAGTTCGTTTCCTAATGACGATTTTTTTTCATCATTTTAATATCATCTCAGTATTCCATATAAGGCAACAATAATACAGCATGAATGCCGAGAGAAATACAGATGCTACAGATAGTATTGGATACGTGATGCAATTCTTAGAATTATCCATTTATTTGAAAGTTGAGGTCAAAAAACTGTACGCTATAGTTTCTCAGATGAATTAGAGTACGAAAAAAAGGGCAAAAAAAAGTAGGCCTATAAGCTACACACGTTTATAAACACATCATAATGTTGAAACTTTCTGGGCCTAAGAATTTCTAGTATGTAAAAATTGTAAATCATATATTATTAGGGCCTACTTTATGTTTAACTGTAGTGCACCCATGGCGTTTTCATAGGAATGGAAATAAGTCATCAGTATACATACTTTGCGTTGTCTTCGAGGAGAGATTTTCAACTGGTGGTATCAAAGGCGGTACATCGAGAATTACTGCCGGCGCCGTGCCAGCAAAGCGTTCTGCTGCTACTCGATCCCTTTCCCTTCGACGGCGAGCCAAGGAAGCTAGGAAAGCGAGGTGAAAAAATCAAGTTTATATCAAACGTGCTTGTACAAACACGTGTTATACAAATATCTGTAGCATAGATTGAATAACGGTTAATTCACATCGAAATGTTTATGAACTGAAAGTAAATATTATCTGTATGAATTACCTTGTGAGGCTTGTCCCTGCCGGATTCCTCCTTCATGTCTGACATCAACATCGGGTACATCTGGAATAGAGCATGGAGATTCTAGAGTACTGGAAGTAATTATCATAAGAGATACAACAATGATAAGGATTCAAGTCATCATTTTACCGTCAACAATAATGTGCATTATTCGAAAATGATTTTACAAATCTTATGTCTGTCGCTTTTTACCAAACAGTAGAAATAAAGGAATAGAATATTCAACTAGTGATTAGCCTACCTTCTACTTCATAGAGATCTTCAAGCATGAAGTGGACGTCTCCGTTCCCTTGCAAGAGAGCTTGTTCTGGAAAAAATAGTATATTCACCAAATATTCAATTATCATCTCTATCGTTTAAAAGCTATGAAAGCTATAAAACTTTACTATAATAGCTATAGCTTACTATAATTCAAATCGTTGGTATTCATATGAAACGTAATAAAGAATGTAGTTGTGCTCAACTCTCCAATTCCAAATATATTTGCATAGCTCTATTTTGACTTTGTTTTATGTTTGTTTCTTCCAACTTAAGAGCGAAGAACAGCTAGACCTATACTTAGCTTTGAAATCATCATAGCGGCTACCGGTGTTAAGCCGCGCCCAAGAGGGCTGGACTTAGCATTTGTCACATGACCGGTAAATTGTGTTTGATTAGAGCTTAGTTTTGTTGGTTGTTGAATAGCACGGACGGTAATTATCAGCTGATTCTCTCAGTCGACAGAACTTCTGGCCACGCGAAGTTCGCGGAATAACAAGCTCGACTATCGCCCCGCGCTCCCCGCCGAGATAAGCCGCAACGATAGCCACAATATTCCCAGAACGCGGTGACAAAATAAAGCAACCCGACTACAGATAATACAAGCTGATGTTAGTTTCATATTTGAGTGAAATATTATAAAACAGGATATTATTGACGGTATATTTCTCATTATAATTCATTATGATACGGTATAATACAAATGCACGTTTATATTTTACTTGTCTGCGGGTCTCCAATAACAAAAACATTAGATTGAGATGAATTAGAAAAAAAATATCTAACCTTCATAATTATGAACATGAAACACTTATCAAAATAAATCGAGAGATAATAAAAATATACTTTGAATAATTATGAACACACAGTGAAAATATATATAATGTTCTGTGGGTGTTTCCTAAATAGTGAATAATGAACATTTATATTCTTTTGTACACACATTTATTACATACCATACAAAATAATAGCGCTATGCAATTGACAACACAAGTCGAAATAAAATTACAATACTATTTTATTGATCACACAATGTTTGTCTGTTTAAATGATACACAGTCGGCACACAGGCCGAAATATAACCACTATATTAAAATTTTCAATAAAATTGATGACATGTAATTAAATTGGAATTAATAAGGCCTACACTCAATTCCTATTTTGATAAAATAGATTCATTAGCCGCCCCGGTGGGTAAGTCAACTATCGCTAGCGGTACTAACTGAAGTCACCGTTAAGCGTGGGTTCGAGTCCCACACAAGGCATGGGTTTTTGTAAACGTCCTTTCACCTATCATCACTTCATCGTTTCATTATCATCCGCTCATTCGGACCCCCGTATAACCTAGCTGTTGGTGGGGTCGTTAAGCAACATAAAAAAAAAAAAAGATTCATTATGTAAGAATCTCTCTCTCTCTCTCTCTCTCTCTCTCTCTCTCTCTCTCTCTCTCTCTCTCTCTCTCTCTCTCTCTCTCTCTCTCTCTCTCTCTCTCTCTCTCACTCTCTCCACGAGCTACCACGCATTTCTACTACCCATGGCAAAATGGAATATATATGATCAGTCATTGTTTACTATTTCTTTGTCCATGGTAGGCCAGTTGACTGGTAGGCCAGTTAGCGAGTAGATGAATCGCAGAACTCCTTACTCAGCCATCCATGAGCGTATTTTTCTCTATGAAGATCTGATTTGTTGTTAGTGTTGTGTGTGATTAGTCCTGTATACTATCTAAATAACTCAAATACATACTAGGCATATTGGTTATTTATGTCTTTTTCTTGTGGGCCATCTACTTCAAGATGCGATGAAGGCCTACAGCCAATGAACAGTTCCATCGACGATGTGGATCCCCCGCCATTGGAAGACGACGCTGGGCAACCCGAACCGCCCACCATCAAGCCGGTTTTCAGGTTGAACGGTCGTCGTGTTGTTGACCTTGCCTACGTGTTGAGGTACCCCAAGCTGATGGGCAAGCATGTACCGTTCGATTGCAGTTTCTTGGACATGGAGCCAATATCAGAGTACCGCATGGGCTTCAAGTCCAATGTGACATTCAAATGCACCATGTGCAATCTACAGTCCACCATGTGTACAGAAGACCCTGCCAAGTCAGAGGAGTATATGGACGTCAACACCGCTGCAGTGTCTGGTGCTGTTTCCACTGGAGGAGGCTACTCCCAGCTCGAAGAGCTGATGTCTGTCATGGACATTCCTTTTATGGCTAAGGGTACGTGGAAGTATCACCACCAGATTGTCGCCAAGACCATGATCGAAGCTGCACTAGAGAGTATGTTGGAGGCTGGACGTGAATTGAGACTCTACTTGCCAAGGCTGCAGGTCGAGTTGGTGATGACGGCATACCAATCATCCCCGTAGTCGGTGATGGTGCCTGGGCCAAGAGGTCATACCGCGTGAACTTCAACTCATCCTCCGGAGTGAACTTTGTTGAAATTCGTGTCATCTTTCAGGGTGTGATAGTCGGCTTCCACACCAGGAAAGTTCTTTACATGGGCGTTAGGAACAAATACTGCTCATTCTGTGCCTACCACAAAAAAGTGAACCCGGCTCAGAACATACCCGATCACACTTGTGTCAAGAATTGGGACGCTTCGTCAACTGCAATGGAAGCGGATGCCATTGTCGAGGGTTTTCGTCTGAGTGTTGCCATGCATGGGCTGAAATACGGCGAACTCGTCGGTGACGGTGACAGTAGCGTGCATCGGAAGCTGATAGAGGCGCTCCCTTATGGACCCGAACTTCTTGTCTCGAAGGTTGAATGTAGAAACCATCTGCTACGCAATTACAACAAGAAGATGCGAGAACTTGTTCTCAACAAGAACTTTGGAACGGTCATTCTACGGAGCCGTCTTCGAGTCAATCTGAAGCGCCTCAATTACTCGGTAACCAAGGCCATCAAATACAGGAAAGTTCAGACGACTCCAGAGTACGTGAATGTCCAGCAATTACATCAGGACATTGTAAACGGCCCGCATCATGTTTTCGGAGACCACAAGAAATGTGTTCCCTACTTTTGCGATGGTACTTCAAAGCCAGGAGAGGAGAACTCCGTTCCAGATATGAGGTAGACCGGGTTATTCCAGGAGGTTATGTCTGCTGCTGCACGTCTTGCCCACAATGCTCCGAGTTTGATCCGCGATGTAGACAACAACTCTGCCGAGCATTACAACTCCAAAGTCGCAAAGATGGTTGGAGGCAAGCGTGTTAACTTCACTAAGCGCAACTCGTACAACGTTCGGTGTGATGCTGCAACTGCATCATTCAACACCGATGGTGAACTGCATCGTGTTGTCCATAAGACTCTCATGGCAAAGAGCCCTGGATACTACACAAAGTCTTACACAACGAAGCGTAGTCATGTTATTGTCTCGTCGCGTAAGCGCAGATTGAAAATGACCAACGAGCAACGATATGGAAGGCCGCCAACTGCAACGGTCCTCGCCGTAAGCGATAAACATTACGGAGAAGAAGCAGCCAACCCGAAGCCAGACAAGAGCCCTGAAGATCTCGAGATTGCGAAAACCATCTACCTCGAGACATTGGACTTGGGAGCTACGGGAAGGAATGAACTTGAAGAGAAGACTCGTGGCCAAAGTACGTCGGACACATGGAAGCTGTATCGGAGAAAGATCCTCACTGCTTCCCGGTTCGCCACTATATGCAAGATGCAGACAACAACATCGTGTGCTTCGGTCGTAGAGTCCATCCGATATCCCACATTCAAGGGTAATAGAGACACCCAGTGGGGTATCGAGAAAGAAACCGAAGCACTGGCTCGCTTCTCGCAGGAATATGGAGTGAATGTAACCAGGTCAGGTTTGGTAATAGATCCCCAGTTACCTTATCTTGGTGCATCTCCGGACGGACTGGTGGGCGAAGATTTCATCGTTGAAGTGAAGTGCTTTTCAAAAGCAAGAGATTCAACGATCGAAGAGGCTATGACCAACAAGCTCATTACGTGCCTATATCGTGGTGACGATGGCACCATTCATCTAAAGCCCGATGCAGACTACATGTATCAAGTGCAGGGACAACTCCACGTCGCTCGGCGTCGCTTCTGCTACTTCGTTGTGTGGACATTGAAAGATCTGTTTGTCGAAGTGATAAAGAAAGATGACGAATTCTGGGAGAGCAAAATGGAAAGGAAACTTTCACAGTTCTATTTGAACTGTCTGTTGGTTGAAATTGTCGATTCCCGTCGAGAGCGAAATCGTACGATTCGGGACCCGCAGTACATAGTTGATGCCAAACGACAAGCTGAAGAGAAGAAGAAGGAAATTGAGAAGAAAAGAAAACTGGTTCATCGCGCGTCGTGAACTGTCATCCTATGAGCTCGATGGTGAGTTTGGATCTCATTATCAAGAATTTCTACCGTCAAGGGGAAAGGCCCCGGTGATTGTGCCGCATTACCAGGCAGATCCCGCGAATGGCCCCATGTCGAGCTCGTACATGTCGGACGACATTCGCCACTGCTGTGTGCGACTTTGACGAGAGTTACCAGAAAGACTTGACCGATAAGGAGCAGACTTCAAGGATGTCGACCTCGAGAGCCGTTCCTGATGCCCACTTCGTTCGGCGCCGGTCATGGACACGTTGAGAACCACAACCTACAAAATACAGAACGACAAGAATTAGATATCAGGCTGTATTCGTAAGTCAACTACTTTCAAACACACTCACCTATTCTATGCATGAGAAGACCAGCTTGTTCAAAGCTTGTTCGAAACTGTTTCTTCAATATTTATTTTATTGTGCTCACGACGCACTAACAGCACTACAATGATAACTCTGATCTATTGGCGACGGATGAATTATTAATGAGATGATGAGAATAAGGTGCCTTTCGTAATGGGATGGAAGCGGGCGTGGCCGATTTTGAAAAAAACATCCTGGTATTAGCCCAGGCTACAGAGGAAAACCACGAAAAATCTTGTCAAGATGGTCGGTGGCGGGGATCGAACCGGGTCGGATTCACCCTCACCCACCGGGTCACACGAAGCAAGCGCGTTACACCCATCCATTTTATATCAGGCCTACACGTGTTCTATTTGTACATAATTGAATGATCTATGTTCTGTTGCGCAACGTGTTATTTCGGTATATCATGCTTTCTGTAGTTTTCACACAAATTATAAGCAAATACAGAAAGCATCCTATCATAAACATTGATCAGTGCCTTGTATAGCAATAGGGATAGATGCTGCTTGTGATCTACACAAGTTAGCACAAGCCCGCATTAGTAGTGAATTGGTGTATGAAGTAACATGTGTCTATGATAACAATGCATTTATCACACTCTGATCAATATCATCAACAAATATAAATGAATAATATCATTTACCCGGCAATCTTCTTCAATCGGTGATACTCTCTCAGCGAGTTCCCGGTTCGTTTTTTTCTTTTCGCTGAAAGGCACGGTCTCGTCTTCATGATGTGAACGAAATTATTCTTTGTCACAATTCGCTACATTCGCTAATAACCGCAGACTCACTCTTCTGTGTGTAACGTCCGCGCTCGCGAGTCGCGCATCGCCGAGCCCTGCACGGCACGGCACGGGTGAAGCTTTGCGGGCTGACCTTTCGGGCTTTCAAGGCGTAGACAGAAACCGATGCAAATAGTGCGAAACACATCTCCGTATATTACCCGTACTGACTACACCGTTCGATATAATATACAACAGTAAGCGATAAAGTTGTAGATAAAGGTTCAAACTAGGCTTTGTGTTTGTAAAAACTACTGAATCCGATTTCTGCTAGAGGAATAACAGCTCAAAGTTGTGCAAAGTTCACATCCATTTCTACGATTTCGGGTATCAATGTCGAGATTTCTACAAATACACATCGTAGAACTGTTCTTTATTGATGAAACACCAAAAACTACATGCGTTTATCTCTTATGGTTGCATCACAATCGGGAAAATACCGAGCCTCCGCGAGCCGTTGTAAATTTGTAGGTGTGCTTCAGCCTTAATTTATCCCGCTTACAGAAATTCTGCTTCAATATGAGAACGAAATAACAACAAGATTCCAACGTTTGAATTTCATGATTGTTTTAAATGTCTTTAAAAACAAAAATAGGATGACAGAATTTCAAATTGAAAGATAATGGCCATTATTATTCAAATAATGCCCATTTTCCTGATGGTTAATTTTTTGATCAAGTGATGCGTATCGGATAACCTTGTCATTTTCCTTGGTTACCGATGGTATTTTTGTACCACAGTTGATTAGCTCAATCAAATCTCGCAAGTCTGCTTCCGGTCACATCTCAGGTGAGTATGTCCAAGGTACTGGCATTTCAGGCATCGGAATGGATTCGGAATGTGTAATTTAACCGGTATACGGATAAAACCAGCATGAATGAATTCCGGAAGGACAGTAGTGTTAAAAGTCAAGAAAAGCAAAGGTGATGGAGCAAGTACCCCATTTCTCCTCTGATTAATTCTTTTTACTTCTGAAACGTTTTGTTTTTTTAATTCCCGTTGAAGTTCCTCTTCGGGTGTATCCAGTAGGTCCCTACTGTACACCACACCTTTGGAAGAGTTCAAGGTACGATGCAGCTTCACACAAATGGGGAATGTTCCTAATATTTTTAAGGATAGAAGTCTGGTTGCTTGGTCGGTGGACGCGGATTCCAGCAACAGAGATCCGTCTCTTAATCGTTTCAAGCTTTTTGTTCGGCCAATGTATTGGTCGCCAAAACGTTGAATTTTGAATGGCGAAACATCATTAAAAGTTTTGCCTTCTTCAGTTCTGGAGATGAGAAGAAATGCAGGTGGCGTCATTGGAGGGGCTTCATGGTCGATGATCTTGTCAAAGAGAGATGGAATTGCGTCATTATTGACTTGGGGAGGGGTGTTGTTATGGGGAGGGGTGTTGGTATGGGGAGGGGTGTTGTTATGGGGAGGGGGGTTGTTTTGGGGAGGGGGGTCGTTTTGGGGAGGGGGGGTTTGTTTATTTGAGTTGTATTTCATGTTTGGACCCACGAGTAGCTAGGGAAGTAAATGTCCGCTCCCACAGAGCCCCGCTTGTGGGAGTAAGGCTAGAGTAAAACTGGAGTTCGCCATGTGTCCAGAGAATATCGTCAAGAACTACTTTATCCCGTAGCCATCCAGCCCCTCAGCACGATGAATTACACCTTGGGCTTGGGTTCATATCCTTGTTCACAGCGAGATCGTCAATATAGTCGTGGGTGTGAGTGATCAACGGGAGTCGGCACGAAGATAAGAATGAAAGTAAGTCAAGGAAAGATAGAAAAAGAGAGAGGAAAGATTATGGAAGAGATGGTTATGGTGAGACGATTGCACGAGAACTCTCGATGACCACTCTGGTCACCGAGATGGGCACCCACTCGACCGGCGGTCCGTACTTGGTCTGGACCCTCACCCCAGACCTTATCGCCATGGGTGACCCTGCTGGGAGCAGATAAATTGCTCCCGACGATAGCTCTGGGGATCACGGGGCCACGCAAGCCCCCACACCACGTCAAGGTGTCCGGATCCTTTGAGGGGGTTGATGTTTTGACGGCATTCAAGTTAAAATCAATCTTTCCATTTGGTTGGTTTATTTCGTAGACTATTCTCATGAAGGAAATATTAGATGCAATTTAATATTATATATTGTATTTTAGACTACTATATGAAACGTGATGACAGCTGTATCTAGTCGAGCGGTAGCTCGACGGGAGCCAAGTCCCGCGCGAAGCCAGCTACACGCTTACACTGTTTACACGAAGTACTTAAGGCGGTTTTGAGCATACTGTATCTCAGAAACTGATGAACTTAGATACCTCTAGTTTGTTGTAATGGAATGGAGCGCCATACACGACACGGGATATCAAATTTCAGCAATATTGGACCAAACGTCTGGAAGTTATAGCACTGCGAAAAGCGTACTTTTTTCGTTTTCTTCTTCTCCTTCTCCTCCTCCTTCCGTCGTACCATACGAAATGGGCTACAGGCCAAACGAATTCTCCGATTTGTCTTATTGTTTCAGGGAATATGTGGACCCATATGGAGATGTGCCTATTGTATGATTTAACCGGAAGTTAGTTTTTGAAACCGGAAGTAATGCCATTTTACACTCATTTTTTTTGTATATATATATATATTGGGTTTAACGACGCACTGTTATGATAACTGAGATCTAATGGCGTCGGATGGATGATTAATGAGATGATGGGATGATGAGATGAAGGTTCTTGGGTAATGGGAAGGTTAGTGGGAAGGAAGCGGTCATGGCCGACTTATTGTAGGAACCGTCACAGCATTAGCCTGTACTACAGAGGGAAACCATGAAAAACCTCTGTAAAGACGGTCGGCGGCGGGGATCGAACTGGGTTCGGAATTCCCCTCGCCTCCCGGATCACATGAATCGAGCAAATCATTTTGAAGCAACAAAAATCACTGATATCCCACCAAAAACCCTGACGGGTAAAAACTTGGAGCCAAGGCCTGAAATTATTTCAACAACTACAAAAACTTCTTCATATGAAAGGTGTGAAATCAAAACTGTATGCCAAGTGCAACTTATTATTTATCAATACGGCATGGAAAATAACAGGAAACACTTGGCTCATTGCCCCCCACGTCCCCTCATATAACACCAAGCAGAATTGAAGTGAAGTGCATGATGCTATGAAATGGGTAACTTCACGTTCCTGACACAGGGTAATATGATTCAAGAAACTTGCCCTTCCGTCTATTTTCTTTTATAAAATTTCGGTTTCCCTCAACTTGGTGTCATTTTGTAGGTAGTAATTGAGAAAACTCAAATTTAAAGCCTACATTTATATCTACATTTATATCTAGGCTATTTGAAGAAAATGAACAATTATGAAATTATTGGATGAGCGAAGCGAAGACTCAATTACACTTGACCCGAAAAAAATGTACATGTTTTTTTTTTTTTTTTTTTTTTTTTTTTTTTTTTTTTCGCGCTCTACAGGTCAGCCGAAAATTCAAATTCGATTGAAACTTGGCATGCCCATGTGTCATCATCTGGATTGAATCCCATTAGTTTTCATACGCAATCGGTTGCACCACTTCTGAGAAAACTAATTTTCCATTTTCCAACTAACCCATAAGAATAAGCCAGAGAAGAATTTTCATAAAAAAAATGTCCTTCAAAAAATTTCAAATTTTCACCAAATTTCAATATAATAATGATACATATTATTCCGAACTTTCATTGGAATCCAACCAGTCGTTTTGATATAAAATATTATATAATGACAAAAAAAAGCAAAAGAAGAATTTTCGTACAAAAAATGTCTTTCGAAAAAATTCAAATTTTCACCAAATCTCAATATAATGATGATACAGATCATTTCGAACTTTCAATAAAATCCAATCAGTCGTTTGGATATAAAAAATTATATAATGACATTTTTACACATCGTTTTGAAGCTATTAAGAAAACCTATTAAATCCAAGCAACAAGTGTCACCAATTAATGGAAAACGATTAAAACAAGGCCTTCTTTATTATAGAAGAAATTATTGAGAATGAGTAATGAATATAAAAGGTGGTTCTCAAGGTGTATATATGTATACAGCTGTCATCACGTTTCATATAGTAGTCTAATATTACAATATAATATAATATTAAATTGCATCTACTATTTCCTTCATGAGAATAGTCTACGAAACAAACCAACCAAATGGAAAGATTGATTTTTAGCTTGAATGCCGTCAAAACAGCAACTTGATATAACAATTTTTGAAAGAATTCAATGTCATTCATTAACTCATCCATCAACGCGGAAACACATAACGCGTTTTCCTAGTATAATGACATTTTTGTGCATCATTCAAAGCTATTAAGAAAACCATTTAAATCCAAGCAACAAGTGTCACCAATTATTGAAGAACTATTAAAACAAAGCCTTCTTTATTATCAAAGATATTATTTAGAATGAGTAATGAATATAATTGGATCTCAAGGTGTATATATTGTATCTTAGATTGCATCTAATATTTCCTTCATGATGAGAATAGTCTACGAAATAAATCAACCGAATGAAAACATTAATTTTTAATTTGAATGCCGTCAAAACATCAACTTGATTTAACTTTTTGAAATAATTCAGTTTTATTCTTATTAGCTCATCCATCAACACGGAAACACATAACGTGTTTTCCTAGTTTTCTTAAAGACGGTTGATCCGAATTGCATACAAATTAGTATACGTGTATCAAAACATATTAGTATACTTAATGTGTTTACATTCAGTGACAATTTAAAGCTATTTGGAGAGATTTTATTTTTCAAATTTTCTTGCTCACCCTGATCTCATGATGTTTTCAGATAGTTTCGGATAATGTTTCTCAAAATTGGTCCAACCGATTTAACTAAAAAAACTATACAGTTCCAAGTTGGATGAGTCTGCATGCATAAAATGTTCATATTCATCAGTGAAAACCTGCGACCTGTGCAGCATAAGTTACTTACAAACAAACAGAAACCAAAACACACAGACAAAGCTCTAGAAGAGTGGGATGGATGTCTCCGCTATCGCTCATCTAATTATTAGATGAGCTTAGCGAAGATTTTCACTCAAGTCTTACGCTGGAGCTTTGTCTGTGCGTTTTTTTTTTTTTTTTTTTTTTTTTAAATACTGCACAGGTCGCAGAGTTTGACCGATCGACATGAAACTTTTTTTGTATATGCAAACTCATCCAACTTAGAACTGTATAGTTTTGAGGTCTAATCGGATTGGACCATTTTTGAGAAACATCATTTAGAAGTTTCTAAAACCCCCGTGAGATTTGGCTGAGCGGAAAAAATTGAAAAATAAAATCTCTTCAATATGATTCAAATTTTCCACAAATGTGAACACAAGAAAAATATACATGAATACAAATTTGGTTTGATATTCGGACCAGCCGTTTTGGAGAAAATAATATAATAGATGTATTTTATTCATCGAAAAGATAGAAATATCAGTTGAAACATGTTGCATTGTCGAAGTCACGGCTTTCTAGATTCATTGACATTGGATGAAGTTCATTGAGATTAATAATGGAGTCAATAATGTCGGATGAGTGGGTGGCGCGTTTTGGAACGACGCGATCTGTATAGTGCCTGAGCCTTTCGCAAGGCAAATTCTACGAGGTGCTGACGGCAGCGTCGCCGTTGACACACCTTGTCTCGGCAGCTATGTGTAGACGGCTACTCAGAGGTAGACCTCTGATCCATGCCGATGGCACATTCGGCGTCGTACCAAAAAGCCAAAGGCAGGCCAATTTTTTAGCCTGCATGTCCTGCATCATGGCAGAGTAAGTATTTTTCACATGTTTTTCGTTTTCATCACTATTTTTACATGTTGTATGGTGACATTGGAGTTCATCGATGCACAGTAATGATGACTCAGATCTGTTGTTGTCGATGGATGATGAATGAGGTTGTTGGAAGATGAGTTGATAAGATGATCACCTTACAGGATGTTCGACTATCGCAGGAATCGAACCCCACTCTAATGAAATACTGTTCAGCACGTAATTTTAGATGAATATTCACTTTTAATGCTTTCAAATGTCTTCGGTAAGCATTTATAAACCATAGTGTCAAAATTGTTATCTCAGAAACAAAATGTCTTTCTTGGCCCTGTATTAATTTATATGCCAATGTTTATATGCTCATACAAGCCGCTTTATAGGTAAACCTTCCCTTATACAATATAATTATGATGTTTTCATATGCCATACCTGTATTATATGCTCTCATGAGCAAGAGATCAACGATGGCGTACACCCAAGTCCTCACGGACGTTCGCGAGGACTTGGGTGTACAGGGATGGGTGCCACAAACAGTCATGAGCGATTAGGAAGCCGCTCTTCAAAGGGCTTTCACGATTGTTTTTCCGGCAGCCAGATTAGTCGGGTGTTGGTTCCACTATGTTCAAGTAAGTGTGCCTACTTTCTAATATAAATAATCCTGATTGTACGTAAACGATGGAAGAGCGAATATTAGTTAATGTATTGAATACCTCGAGCTGTTTACAGCGTAATTGTTACTATAGTATATAGACTTCGAGAAATAGATCATGGTGCGTGAACGAGGAGCCGCTTATAATATAATTGAAACTCTGAATTTTTCCAAAAAAAATATTGTACTCTATTCTGTGGATGAATACGTTCACGTCGTCCAGGACGGTATATTCTATAATAAGTTGACCAACGCACTGTAATGACAACTGAGATATATTGACGTAGGCAAATGCATGATATGATATGATTAGATGAGGAAGCGGTCGTGGCCTTTATTTTAGGAACTATCCCTGCATTTATGTAGGCTACAGAGGGAACCCATGTAGAACCTATGTAAAGGCGGACGAGGCGGTAATCCAACCGAAGAACGATCTGAATAATTAGATCGAAGATCTAAATTATTATAAGATAATTTATTATTATAAACCCCCTCAAAGGATCCGAACACCTTGACGTGGTGTGGGGGCTTGCGTGGCCCCGTGATC
>OU015462.1:131542-214191 GCA_907164805.1 Brachyptera putata | reverse complement strand
AATAATGCTCAGCGCTCACTCCACGTACTCCGGTCACCTAACGGCACCCACTCGACCGAGACGGTCCGAACTTGGTCTGGACCCTCACTCCAGACCTTATCGCCATGGGTGACCCTGCTGGGAGCAAATGAATTGCTCCCGACGATAGCTCTGGAGATCACGGGGTCACGCAAGCCCCCACACCACGTCAAGGTGTCCGGATCCTTCGAGGGGGAAAGTTCAAGGACATTGATGGAGAGCACGCAGCCAGATCTATCATTGAGGATGTGCCATGGTAAGTACTAAAATGTGTGGCTGTACCCGTATTTAAAATCACCAAGTTATTAAGAGTAAAAAAGTCTTCCACGAGAGAGCCTCTCCTGTCAACATTGTCGCTACCCCACAAGTTGTTGTGAGCGTTAAAATCCCCCGTAATTAAAATGGGCGGTGGAAGTTGTGCGTAGAGATCATTCAGTTCATGGGGGATTATTCTGTCAGCGGGTGGTAAATATAGGCTGCAGATTGTGATAGGGCTAGGGAGGGACACTCTGACAGCTACTGCCTGCAGAGGCATCCGTAAGGTAAGTTCCTCTGCATAGCAGCTGTCATGGATGGCTATAGCCACTCCTCCACTAGCCCTATCACATACTATCTTATCTTTTCGATAAAATGAATAATTTCTGAGACTAGGTGCGTCACTCGTCTTAAAATGAGTCTCTTGTAGAGAAATACACATAGGTTTAAAATTGTAAACTAAAAGACGTACTTCTTCTAGGTGACATCTAAAACCATTACAATTCCACTGCAACAATGTGGACATGTTAAAAACTTGGAATAAAAGTATAAATTAACAAAAGGGGTAAGTACTTCTAGAAATGATTATGAATTCTTATGTAACGAATTTACCACTTTTGTTCACGTATCTTCTCTAGAACCACTATCCTTATCCACTTCCATTTCATTACTTGAACAATAAGTGTTCATTTTTTGTTCATTCTTCTTGCCTTGTGTACCTTCGGTTTTCCTGTAGTCCCTAGCTCGATCTTTAGAAGAAGATCGATCAAGCTTACCTGCTCCCTTCAAGTTTTGTGACTTGGTAGGAACAGTAGTGGGGGGTACAGGAGGAGTCTGGCATTTCAGTTTTGAAAGGAGATCCTTGATAACTTTATCCTTGTCGGCATTTTCTCGGGTAAGTTCGGAGATTTTATGAGCTTGTTCTTCAATCTGCTCATCTTTTTCAGCCATGAGCCTGTTCTGTTTGGTGATTTGAAGAGCTTGTTTTGCAATCTGCTCTTGAACGTGTGATAATTGTGTTTGCAGTTCTTTAATCGCCCGGGCTGTCTTATCATCGGCAGGTTCAGCTACCGGGATTTGTGGAGTTACCTTCTCACGCAACGATTCAATCTCTTTGCTTTGTGCTAGTAATATATTCTTCAGTTCAAGTAAGTCGCTAGAAAATGTTGGTAAAGGATATGAAGTGGCAGCTACCTTGGCGAAGGAGAAATTGAAATTATTCGTGGGATTGAGTGTGGTATACTTCTGCCGAGCTCCATAACCAGACAGCTTCTCGGTTACCATAAATTCCTGAATTTTCTTTTCTTTTTTCCATTCTTTACAGTCTTGAGAGAACGAGCTATGACTACCTTTACAATTGACACACTTCTGCTCCGATTCACATGGCTCATTTCCATGTAGGGCCATGGCGCATCGTGGGCATGTGTCTTTACCCTTACATAATAACGCTGTGTGTCCATATCGCTGGCATTTATGGCAACGCATCGGGTTGGGGATATAGGGTCGTACATTTAGTTTAATGTATCCCGCTACGACTGAAGATGGTAGGGCTGAGGACGCAGAAGTCAGGATTAGGGCAGATGATGCTTCAAGGTTACCGCCTCTACGAGATTTGATCCGGTAAACTTCAATAACGTTCTGGTCTGCGAGCTCCTCCTGTATTTCTTCCTCTGATGAGTCCAGAAGATCAAAACTCGATACAACTCCTTTTGTAGAATTCAGATGCTTGTGTGGACTCACTTTGATCGGAAATAAACCACTTAGCGATGTTGTTTTTAAAAGAATGTCCGTTTGTGATGCATTGATTGTCTCAACCAAGAGTGTTCCATTTCTCAATCGTTTGATATTTCGTAGCCCGCCGGTTTTGTTCTCAATAGCTTTATTGATCAAAAAAGGAGAGCGCTTTGAAAAAGTGTGACCTTGTTCAGCACTTTCTATAATGGAAAATCGAGGTTGAGTGGGCGTACCACACAATAGATCTTGAGGATTGATTGGTGATTCCATAAGAGGTCTTGGCCTCTTATTTGAATTTCTTTCTGTGTCCAGGGGGGGGAAGGTAGTTGGGGTTGGGTTAGAATTTTTCATGTTTGGTCCCACGAGTAGCTAGGGAAATATATGTCACCTCTCACAGAGCCCCGCTTGTGTGAGTAGGGCTGAGGTAAAACTGGAGGTCGCCATTTGTCCAGAGTTGATCGTTTGCGACTACATTAACCCGTAGCCATTCAGCTCCTCGGCACGATTGTTAACACCTTGAGCTTAGGTTCATGTCCTTGTACTTTGCCATTTTTGTCAACAGATGTGGGCGATTCAAGCATATGGAGGGAGCCGGCAGGAAGAAAGAAAGTAAGGGAAGATTAGAAGAAGGAAGATGATAGCTGAGGAGAGAAGTGAGAAGAAAAAACAATGCTCAGTACTCCCTCCACACACCCCGGTCACCAAAAGAAACCCACTCGACCGAGACGGTCCGAACTTGGTCTGGACCCTCACTCTAGACCTATATGTCTCAACAATATCCTTCCCAATGAACAGTTTGGCTTTAGGGTGAAACATAGCACCACTCAGCAACTTGTGAGGGTGATAAATCACATAAATCACGGCTTCAACACAAATATAATCACAGGAATAGTCTACTTAGATGTGGCAAAGGCTTTTGATAGAGTGTGGCATAACGGGCTACTAATCAAACTTTTCAGACTGAAATTTCCTCTTTACATTATTCAAATTATTGAATCATACCTCATCGACCGCACTTTTTATGTATCATTTCAAAACGCAATATCTAAAGATCACCCGATAGAAGCCGGAGTGCCACAGGGAAGCCTCCTCGGTCCTGACCTCCATAATTTATTCACTCATGATCTACCGACAGAATCGACGCACACAAAAATAGCAATCTACGCCGATGATGTTGCGATAATGTCTCAATCCTGGCAAGGCAACAAAGTAGGTGATTATCTACAAGAAACCCTATATGAACATCATGATTACCATAATAAATGAAGAATTCTAATTAATGCTGGGAAAACAAAGGCCACACTCTATCACCGGAAATCCTTCATCAACCCATCTCAAATAAATTTAGGCCCCGTAAACATAGCATGGGAACCACATAACGTATATTTAGGAGTCACTCTGGACTCGCGACTAAACTTTAAAAAACATGTGGAAACCATAATCAATAGAACGAATGGTGAAATTGCAAGTCTGTAACCCCTATTAAATAGTGAACACATGAATATTCCTACTAAACTGCTGCTTTATAAATCAGTCATAAGACCAACAATAACATATGCAACCCCCGCATGGTATTGGAACTCTAATAAGATTGAACAAAAAATTCAAATACTACAGAATAGTTGTCTAAGAATAATACTCCATGCACCTAGAATAACTAGAATAGAAGATCTACATAGAGACACAAACATGTTAAGAATAGATAGCTTTATAGACCATTGAAATATCAAATTTTTAGAATCCCTATTAGTGTCTACAAACCCTTTAGCTGTTAGTCAATTAGATTATATTAGCAACCCTTGGGACAAATATTATGGACCCTTGGTGAAATAGAGTAATTGTAAAATCAGCTATAAGTAATGAGGAAAAAATGAATAAAAACGAAAACAGCGGGAAAATAAAAATAATAATCATAAAAAAAAGAAAAAAAAGCTCTAGACACCACCTAGCTTAGTTTAGTATTAAACGACAGCTTGCTCGTCATCTTCACGATGGAATAACCTATTAAAAAGTTCTAAATGAGTAGTAAACCGCTAGAATAGATTAGAATAAGAAATGAATGATCGGCATAAACCGAAAATTAGCATGAACACAACAATCACATATATATTGAATAGTACTCCCCCATAAAGAATAGATTATAATTAGAACGAATCATTTGGATAATCAACCTAGATATAGAACAACCTCGATTTTTTACCAATTCCACAGAATGAAGAGAGTGATACGCTTAGTAGCGTGGTATCTCAATATCGGAGTCAACAATCCAGGACTTCAAGCAAGTACAAATGGGCAGGTGGCACAGCCAAGGAAGCCAAGAAATGCAAGAAGAGAAAGGAGAGCACCAAAAAGAACACCACGGAAACAGACAAGGAAACAGCAGACCAACAAGAAGAAAGTACAGACAGAAACACTTACAACGTTGAATGAATGAATGTTGGGTTTAGAGGCGCGTCGACACCGAGGTCATTTTGCGCCTGTACGCTGTAATGAACCGATGTGATGAATACGATGTAATGAACCGAATCATGAAACCAACAATATGTTGGAAACGGCACAAGAGGTGAGTTAAGGACTAAACGTATCACAGAACGGTTAACAAATACGTGAATGACGTAAATGGTCAAACACACGTTCCTCAAACACAGGACAATAGAACAAACGTGTGTATGATGTAAAAGTCATACACACATTTCATGAACACAGCATTGAACGACTGTGCGTATGATGTAAATCGTCATACACACACTGATACACTTGATAGCTGAACAAAATGATTGTATAAAAAACGTCATTTTGTTCGTTTGTTTAATACTAAAAGGAATAAATCTCGAGAGAGATGTGTCATACAGTTAGGATAATGTCAAGTTTGCATTCGTACTCACATACACACACACATTCATACTAATAAATTACATGCATACAAACAGGAACATTCACACAAGAGTTGCAACTAAAACTACGATCATCGTCAAGTCAAGTTATATCAAGTTCAAGAGTCCTGCTCTTCTTATGAACTCAAGGACACAGGATACGCTATCTGAGTCATCACCAAGGATCCGTGACAAGTCATCCGGCATACGCAGACTCCGGCGCAGACCCCGGAACTTGTCACAGTCGACCAAGAGGTGGTGAACTGTGAGTGGCTCAAGGCCCTCCTCACACTCAGGTGGCTCTTCTCTCCTCAGGATGAATCCGTGCGTCAAAAGAGTATGTCCAATGCGCAGGTGGGCAACAACAACCTCCTCTCTGCGGCCTCTTCTACAAGACGAGTGCCATGGTCTAACTGTCCTTTTGATGACCTCCAGCTTGTTGTTTGTTACAGCATTCCACGACACTTGCCAGCCACTCCTCATTTCTCGTTTAAAATGGTTCTTTAGGTCATTAATATGGAGACGGGAATCAAACGTAGCTGCAAGAAGAGTAGCCTTCTTCGCCGCCTTGTCAGCTCGCTCATTGCCTGGGATTCCTGCATGCCCTGGCACCCAGCAGAAGACAACCTCGCATCGCTGAGCCACAAGCTCAGCTAGGAGGGTCTGGATGTCCTGCACAAGAATGAATGAATGTTGGGGTTTTGAGGCGCGTCGACAACGAGGTCATTTTGCGCCTGTAATATGATTTTCAGAGTCCTCCAGATCAGATCATGAATCATTAGAATCAGACACCGGTGTAAAAGGCCGGTACCTGCCAAATAATACGGAATATACTATTATCTGATTACTAATTTAATATCAGTTTAATAACATTTATTACAAACTATTTATATACTAAATAACAAACTATTTAAACAACGTAGGAACTAAGCCTATGTACTAACTTCACAAGAGAAAGGAAAATCAGGCACCGGTGTAAAAGGCCGGTACCTGTCAAGTGATATGGGAAATTATACTAATTAAATAACACCTAATGATAGACAATAAAAACACTCAGATACTAAATAACGAACGTAATGAACAAAAGGTACTAAATTCACGAAGACCTAACTAAAAATCAGGCTCCGGTGTTAAGAGCCGGAGTCTAATGTTGAACATAGCATAATAAAATTTGGACCTAAAAACAATAAACCGTCACTATTTCAAATGAGATCGATCATATTGATAAGGTTAAGGAATTTCAGGGTTCTGTCAATTGCCTGAGCGTTATCTGCTGAAATCTTGGCCATGGTGTCTTCCATGGTTAATCTCTGTCTAATGTTCCCATACTTGGCACAGTCCAGTAAAATATGTTTGACAGTTAAAACCTCATCACAGTCATCACAGCGAAGAATAATCTTCTCGTCAGTGAATAGGTAAGAGTGTGTGACTAGTGTATGTCCTATCCTAAGACGAGTTAAAACAACTTCTTCTCGCCGTGAGCCTCGGATAGACGAATCCCAAGGCTCAACTGTTGCTTTTATTAGTTTCAACTTGTTATTTATTTCTAGGTCCCAATGTTTTTGGAATTGACATTTATAGATATTTTTGAAATATGCTTTCAGGTCATTATGCGGGACTCGAGGTTCATCGATCGTATCCTTTTCCGTCCCTTCCTTAGCTGCCTTATCTGCTGTTTCATTACCCTGGATTCCTACGTGGCCAGGTATCCAACAAAACACTATTCTAACATCCTGCAGAGCAAGGGTGGTCAGAAGTGATTGTGCCTTCTGTACCAGGAAGTTTTCAGGGTAAGTTTTCGATATTGCTTGCAGTGTACTTAACGAGTCAGAACATATTAGGACTGCCTTTTCTTCCAGCTGCTTGATATGCTCTAAGGCTTTCACAATAGCAAATAGCTCTGCTGTGTATACACTGCATAAAGGGTTCAATTTAAAACATTCAGTTATTGTAGTGCCAGAGCAAAAAGCACTGCCAACCGCACCATTCAGCTTGGACCCGTCTGTAAAGTATTTTGAAAAGTCTTTATACTGAGAGCATATTTGATTAAAATATTGTTGGTAAACTAATGGACTGGTATCCGCTTTTCTATGCCCACTGAGCTGAGTGAGGCATATTGGTCTCGGAACCAACCAAGGGGCAACAGTGCTAAAAGATAAAGGGAACACGCTGGGACGGACGAAACCGATGTCTCTAAAATAGCGGTCAAGTCGAATTCCAGCTGGTATTGTTGCCGAAGGTTTAGCTTCATAAAGAGGCTGAAACCGGGGGTTTAAAACTGGTTGGTAGCTGGGGTGTTTCTTCATACATAGCAATTTGGCTGAATGAGAACATAGTCCGGGCGCACATAGACGCAATTGACCTTTTTACTGAGTATTCGGAGTCGTTATTGTCATACAAGACCTCATACCCAGCTATTGCAGCCAACGCAATCCATGTACGAGCCCAAGTGCAATAATAGCCGATAGCATACCAATCAAGTCCTGATCATTGCTGGTGTCGTCAACATTTGTGGGCGGTTTGAGCACACGAAGTAAGCTGGCAGAAAGAGGAAAGTAAGAGAAGTTCAAAGAAAAGAAGGTGACAGATGAGGAAAGACGTTAGAAGGGTATACATAGTGCTCAGCGCTCACTCCACGTACTCCGGTCACCTAACGGCACCCACTCGACCGAGACGGTCCGAACTTGGTCTGGACCCTCACTCCAGACCTTATCGCCATGGGTGACCCTGCTGGGAGCAAATAAATTGCTCCCGACGATAGCTCTGGGGATCACTGGGCCACACAAGCCCCCACACCACGTCAAGGTGTTCGGATCCTTTGAGGGGGCTTACAACGTTGATACATCAAACAACTTCGATGTACTGTCCAACCACGAGACGGAGGGAGAGCAGGGAAGACAAGATACGGAAACCACCGAACCAAAGAAGACCAGAGCGAGTATCCCGCCGCCTATAACAATAAGGGATATCCCAGACTTCATCAAGCACGCCAAACTCATCGAGGCACGCTGCAGCAAGCCCATACAATTCTCGGCCAAGAACGAGTGCACGCGTCTTATCACTCAAAACGCAGACGACTACAGAGCCGCGGTGAAGTATATGAAGGAGAGGGGCACATTCTACCATACACACATATTGGCGGAGGACAGGCTACCTAAATTCCTTATCAAAGGCTTAGCCCCGTCAATATCGACACAAGACATCAAGGAAGCATTAAGAGTCGAAGGAGTGGAAGCCACTCAAGTGAACCACCTAATATCGTTCATGCCAGGCAAAAGAGCGATGCCATACTTCCTCGCACACGTCGAACGAGACTCCGTGGAGGCGCTCAGAAGCATAGACAGGCTCTGCTACTGCATTGTGACAGTCGAGCAGTACAGAAACCCAGCAGGTGCAGCCCAATGCTTCAGGTGCTTGCGGTTCAACCACCGAGCGCAGCAGTGCACTAACCAACCGAACTGCGTGAAGTGTGGCAAGCAGCACGACTCAGGAACGTGCTCTAAGCCTAGACACGCCAGCCACCTGCTATAACTGTGTTAAGCACAACTTGAAAAATGAAAATTTTTGAAAAATTTTATCTCTGGTCAATGCAGTAAAAGACTTCGAACAAATAATAGACCAGGGTTGAACAATATAATGAAAGTGATCATCTAACTAAATCTTTCGATTTTTCTCTTTTACCCAAACTTCAGCTCTTTCTTATGACAGTATTCGTAATTCAGTACGCACATGATTTAATGTAGCTCTACATTTTGCTAATTTAATTTGTATATAGTTGTGGTTTGAGGCTTGAAGTTCAGATATATTTGTATGTTGCAAGAATCATGTGCGATCTAGACCTATCTACATAAGACCAAGCTGCCGTAACCTCTCTACCCTCAATGTCAGCTGCTGTACAGTTTGATTTGATATTGATCGTAATAATCTTGAAATTCATGCGTTCTTCTTTCTGTTGGTTTTTGTTAGCGAATTTGTTTCTTTGTTTCACTGAATTTGTTTCTCGTAACTTCCAAATTCTGCAACAGGTATAAGGCCTAGCAATAGGCCAACATTTTTTCAATGAAAATGGAATATGAATTATTGTTTTCTTATTTTAGTATAATTATGTCATTCGTCAATATTTTTCCATTATGAAATATTATTTGCTCAAGATGATACCTACGATAAATAACATTCAACATTTCCAAGCAATAAAAAGCTGGGAAAGCGATGTGGATTCATGTTCATTGAATTCTCATGTATATTCTCTGGAGAATTTAATGAAATATCTGCATATAATCACAGAAAACTTTTTCCAAACAAAACGTATTCTCCGTAAAATTTGGTTAGATCTCTGTAAAGCTATGGAGAGAATTTTATTATATTTTCACATAACCTTCGTAAAATTCCATGCATATTTACGGAACACTTTTTTTTTTTAACAAAACGTACTGTCCGTAAAATTTCATGAGATTTTTGTGTTTTTACGGAAGACTCTGAATTATCTTTTTAGGCATTCTCTGTAAAATTACGGGTTTCTTTTTTTCTCAAAAATCATTCTCTCCGTGAATAATCCAAAGATCTTCGGATCCAACATTTCCAGTAGATTCTCCGTAATTTCACGGAAGAATAATTAACAGTGTACTTTGCCATTGATATCAACGTTTGTGGTCGTTTCAAGCATATGGAATCAAACCTTCTTTACTTGAGTTCATCAGGCGAACACCTACAGCAGCTGACTACGGGAAAAGTGGTTAGACACAGTGTACTGCCCTCTGCCTGGAGAAAGTGATAGTTGTTTTTGGGTACCAATAACAACCACTCTTCATGGTATAGAGCATATACTTGCGAGTCGGACGTTGGTCCCCTGCCTTGAGGCCAGTGATAGCGTTGTGTGCCCGCACACTTGAGTCACGCTCAACGGTATAGAACCGATTCCGTTCTCATTAGAATCTGTTACCAGTGCGGGAACCAAGTGTGAATATTGCAGCCAATTGTTCCTACACATGAGGCAGTAGCTATTGAAATCAGTTGTCTGAACTCCTCTTTCTGCCTTTTTCAAGGCAAACTGATGATGAAGACGCCCGCGAATGCTATGAGTGTGACCGAGATGAAGAACCAACACCCGACGAGACAGGAGGCCCTTTTCAGGGCGGTAAATATAGCCACGCCGATAGGGCAAAACAAGCGCGAGTGTCCCGATCTAAATGTAGGTCGAAATCAGAGAGCCGATCGGGCAAGAATCATTGCCCCAATGATAATTTAGCGAGCAACATGAAAGAGCTAGCTAGGGCCACGGTAGGGGGTGACATGGGTCATACACAAATACTGTTAGGGAAAGTGACCTTCAAAGATCCCAGGATTTTGAACCCAGAATCCTCTCACCACCAACCTGAGGACCAGGTCCCGAAAAAGACCCTCAACGCCCAAGAAGATGAGGGTTCGAAACCCGAGTCGCCTCCCGTCAACGCCTCCATAAAGAAACGTAATATTCCAGCT
Source organism: Brachyptera putata (assembly GCA_907164805.1). Taxonomy (NCBI): domain Eukaryota; kingdom Metazoa; phylum Arthropoda; class Insecta; order Plecoptera; family Taeniopterygidae; genus Brachyptera; species Brachyptera putata. The sequence continues at coordinate 203,833 of OU015462.1, read as the reverse complement.
ATTACGGGCCTTTTCCCCCCTAACTTCAACCACCTGACGTTTTCCCGCCGCCTGAAGGGCAAACTCCAGTACCCTCCCATCATAACCCGACGAGGGGTAGAAAGACGAGGGACGTCTGACTCGAACCCGATGACGCGCTTATCCTTTCACACTACCACCGAAACGGACTTTCGGACGACCCAACAATTCCTCACCGATGAGAAAATTGACTTTTTCGTCTTCCGTACCCTTTCCGACAAAACCATTAAGGTTGGATCAGAAACCTGTTGGAGAGTTTCCCCCCTGAAGAAGTCAAGACAGAACTATCCAACAAAGGGTTCGATGTCCTGAACGTAGCAGTAATGCGGAACGTCAGAAAAGAACCTCTCCCTATGTTCCTCGTCGAGCTCGCAGACTCGGAAGCCACACCTAAAATCTACGAGCTCAAGAAGCTTCTGATGATGAAGGTGGAGGTGGAAGGGTACCGTGGGGTAGACGGTCCCAGGCAGTGCCACAACTGCTGCTGGTTCGGGCATGTGTCCTCGGGATGTAATGCCCTGCCGTGGTGCGTGAAGTGTGCCGGCCAACATCCCACCTCCCAGTGCCCTAAGGTAGACAAGACCTCTCCCGCCAAGTGTGCCAACTGCCACGAGCAGCACACGGCCTCATACCGCGCATGCACGGTCTACCGCGCAGCCACTAAGGCGCACAAGTCCCGCCAGTCAGGCCCTCAGCCAAAGACCAACCCTGCTAAGCCTAAAAAGCTAGCAGGAATTTTATTCCTGCTCCCTCTCCTGCTAGCATTGCCTGGACACCAGAGGAACAAGCAAGACGTTCGGCAGCTGGAAACAGCGCCCCTGCTACTCCCCCACCCCCCCACCCCCCGTACCAGCTCAGTCCACCCCACCTATAGTACCCGCAGTACCCGAGGAGAGCCTCATCAGATCCCCGGCGAAAGCTCGCAAGATTACCCCACTCATAGACAGGCCCAACCAGCGTAGAAATAAGTCTCAGCATCGCAATGGAGACAGTGAGATCGAACGGCCAGAGAAGAAGGTAAAAGAAGCCGGTAAGACTTCTCTTCCCCCGGCCCAAAATCAAGCTTCTCTGCGGAGCGATGCTGAAGCGCAGGTAGAAGAGATAGCTAGTGCTGACCAACACACCGAAGTTCACATTAATACCCTCCAGACCCTTATCCTCCAAGGCTTAGAAATCCTACAGAAGAGGCTTTCAGCTAAAACTCAATCCGACCTGAGATCCCTCACAGAGGCAGCATTACAATTCGTAATCACGGCCGTCAAGGCTACGATGCCGATGTCGGTGTTAATCCAACCGCCCCCACCCTTACCAAGCCCACCCCGATCACGCACCTAAGCACTAGTAAGCTCTTATTTTGGAATAGCAATGGGGTTAGCAATTCAAAAACAGAATTAGAGAGAATCATACTTGGTAAAGATATAGGGATAGTACTTTTAAATGAAACACACCTCAAACACAAACATAAATTCGAGATAGGACAATACACAACATACAGGAACGACAGACTACACTCCAATAGGGGGGGGGGGGGCACAGCCATACTGATCAGACATAACATTAAACATCATGAACTTCTACTAACCAAACTGAAAATAGTAGAAGCCACAGGGATACGAGCCAACATAGACGGCAAGACCACAACAATAATCTCAGTATACAAACCCCCACAGAACAAGCTTGACACTAGGGACATAACTACACTGATAAACATGGGCACACGAACACTCATCGCAGGAGACCTCAACTGCAAACACATACACTGGAACAGCAGGATTAATAACAGGGATGGTAAACTCTTGCTAGAGCATGCCAATAATCACCACTACTCAGTCATTGCACCACACAATCCTACATACTATTCATTTAACATTAAACTATCACCAGACATAATAGACATAGCACTGTTCAAAGACATTGAGATGACATTTGACATCAGAACACTCACTAAACTCAACTCCGATCATTTGCCCGTCCTAATTGAATTCAAAGCAAACACACTTAAGAACCAACTCATTACTAGATACAACTATAGCAAAGCGAACTGGAAATCGTTTCGAAACGACATAGAAAATGACATTAGTGACTTCAAACAAATTGATACAAAGGACGACTTGGACTCATGCGTAGCAAGCTTCACCTCAGTAATACAGCATGCCATGACCAAAAGCATACCACTCAGCAAACCTAGGACTTACAGCGTACCCCTCCCTCCAGAACTAGCAGACAAGATCCGGACGAAAGACAGACTTAGAAAACTTTTCCTCACGACAAGATGCAGAGCCCTCAAAACACTGGTGAACCAACACAACAGGGAAATCAGGGACGACATAACTATATTCCGTCAAACTAACTGGGAAAACACGCTACACAACATTGACACTCGCGATAGATCGATATGGAGACTCACAGGTGCGCTGACGAGGAAGCCTATTGCCATACCGCCGCTCTTCAGTGAGAATGGGGTAGTAGTCTATACTGACAACGGCAAGGCCAACCTGTTAGCCGACACGCCGGAGAGGACATTTCGTCCCAACGATGAGCCGAAATGTGAAAACCACATCACACTCATGAACAACAAGGTCAGGGACTACTTGAACGGACCGATAGACTTGGACTTTCGAAAAACTGATACACAAGAAATACAAGACATACTAAAACAGATGCATCCTGACAAAGCCCCTGGATTAGACAACATCCCAAACAAAGTCATATTCCAACTTCCCATGAAGGCCCTGCTCCTCATTATACATACATAAACAATAACATACTCAGACTGATGTATTTCCCAAAAGATATTAAAACAGCCAAAATACTTGCTTACCCCAAACCGAACAAAAACCATTCTCTCCCTGGCAACCACAGACCCATCAGCCTACTTAGCTCTCTGAGTAAAATCACAGAGAAAGTAATACTACGCCGACTAAACACTCACCTCAGAAACAACAACATACTCCGAAACGAACAATTTGGCTTCAGAAGCCAACACAGCACAGACCACCAACTAATACGATTAACAGAACACATAACCAGAGGCTTCGGACAAGGAAAACTCACCGGCGCAGTATTTTTGGATGTAGAAAAAGCATTGGACAAGGTCTGGCATGCCGGTCTCTTGAGCAAGCTAATAGACATCAAGCTACCAGCGAGGTTTGTGCACCTAATAAAATCATATCTAGAAAGAACATTCACAGTCAACATCAGAACAGCCTACTCGACCACCCGTCACATCGCTGCCGGGGGTACCACAAGGATCAATCCTGGGCCCTGTCCTCTTCAACATATTCATAAACGACCTCCCCAAGCCCGATGACACGGAAATAGGAATATATGCCGACGACACGGTCATTTACCGATCCTCCAGACAAGTATCGTGCATTCAACGCACATTGCAGGAGGGCTTAAACACACTGCAAGCCTGGTATACGAAATGGAGAGTGAAAGTTAATGTTACCAAGTCGGAGGCTATCATGTTTACTGGCCGTCGAGAGCGAACAAGTAAACCAATCACCCGACCAAAACTATTTGACTTAAATATAGACTGGAAACCTGTCGTTAGGTATCTAGGAGTTCATCTTGATCGCAGACTGACGTTTGGTGAACACGTCAAAATAATCAGAGGCAGAGTCTGTGGCAGACTGTCCGAGCTATATCCAATCATTGACAGAAAATCAGTCATCAGTCAGAGAAAGGGCCTTCTGCTATACAAATCCCTCATACGTCCAATCATGTCCTTCTCCTCGGCAGTGTGGGGCGGTGCGGACAAAAAACACATAAAAAAGCTGCAAATCATACAGAACAAGATACTCAGAATAATCACACAAGCACCACACTACACTCGCAACGACACACTACACAGAGACCTGAATATGGATCCACTTATAGTATTCATGACAAAACTCACACGCAAATTCTACACAAAAGCAGCCACATCACACAAACCGATCACCAGGGGACTAGGACGCTACAACGAACACCGCAAGACAAGACACAAACGGCCGAAAGCCATCCTCACGAACACGTACGACCCCCTATACTTTACCGAAGTGTGAGGTTAGACTAGGTAGTTGAAACACTCTGATATATTAACTAGGAATGAGCTAGTAGGGAAGGGTAACAAGGCTAGGCACTGTGCCTCACAGCACAGTCGGGTAAGCAGGGATCTAGGTGGGAGAATAGGCAGCGTGCAGGCGGCACGACGGGTAGACAGGGACCGCAGGACTAGCTCATGCGATTCAGGTAGGATGTTGATCGATAGATTCTGCTACATTATCTAATTGAACCCTTCCTATCTGTTTCAGGCGCAGGCAGCACGATGGGCTGATTTATTTATACTTGTGACCATTGCTAACTCTCGTGGACATTCTTAGGAACCGCTCCTCCCAGGGCTAGCACTCCTCTAAATATTTGTAGCATATTTATATGCTACACTACTGCAATCCTACCCCCACGTAGACTAATTGCTAGTACTATTGCAGTTTTAGCTGACTCACTTCTCGTGAGAAAGCAACCTGCCCTTCTCTATTGCATGATTCAGCAGAGTTTTGTCCATCACATTCTATCTTTCGTGGTGGTCTTTTTGCTGCGGTGTTTCTTCTTTAAATTCCTCTTGGAATGTCAAACCCACTACTTTCAGATAGCATTATAGCAGCTGAAAAGCTGGACAATGCATTTACCTACCTAACCAATATTGATCCTTGCATGTACGCACTACGGTCAGGCTCCACTGTTCACTCAGTAGCTATCACCGTAGTGTAAGGCAGAGGCGATGTGGTGTGAAGCGATCGTCATGCAACCGGAGGCGGGATGGGGGCCCCGTTTTAAATAAAAAAAATGAAAAATAAAAATATGGAATTAATGAATGACTGTTAGGGTTTAGAGACGCGTCGACAGCAACGTCATTTTGCGCCTGGTGATTACAATTCTAGATGTTCTGATTCTGCTTTGATGTAATAATTAAGTATTACGAAACATCAAGCAATGGAGGGAGCGGGATCGAAAAAGCCAGAAAAGTAAGAGAAGATATAGAATAAAATAAGAGAAGACGATGGACGAAGAGAAAGGTGACGAGAAAACGGAATGAAATTAAAATACAAACGCAAAGTTCAGTACTCCGACCACCAAAAGGCTTCCACTCGACCGAGACGGTCCGAACTTGGTCTGGACCCTCACTCCAGACCTTACAGCTATGGGTGACCCTTTAGTAGCAAACAGTTTTCTCCCAACGTCAGGTCTGGAGATCACGGGGCCACGCTAGCCCCCACACCACTTCAAGGTATTTCTCGATTAGGTAGACAAGAAGAAATATTCACTGACGCCAATTCGACACACAATAATCTCGAGTCCTAACAACGCGGTAGTCAATACAATAATCTTCTCATCTTCATGCGTCTGGCCTGACGGGGTCGTTGACAATCTTCTGATCAACAGCTGGTTACTTGCACAGTAGAAAGACACATGTTGCTCGTGCGAGACCATAGCGACTACTGAGCGTTGACTGTTGAGCAGACTGTAGCAAGGCTGGCTGTTGATTGCGGCGTGCCTCACCACTGTACATCAGTGCGCGTGCGCGCATCTAGCTGGTGCGTTGAGCAAGGCTGGCTGTTGATTGCGGCGTGCCTCATCCCTGTACATCAGTGCGCGTGCGCGCATCTAGCTAGTGCGTTGAGTACATTTTCCCCCATTTCAAATACAACAAGGGTGAGCGCGCACCCTTATATAGAAAAAAATCTTGAATTGATTGCTTCTTTTGACAGAAAACCTTAAATAGATTATTCTGTAAAAATAAATTCTTAAATTGATTGTTTCTATTGACAGAAATCTTGAATACATTGCTTATATTTACAAAAAAACTTACATGATTTCTTCTATTGACAGAAAATCCTGAATTAATTGAATTCCATCAACAACAGAATATAGTTCCTTCAGTATTTTGCTTATAGGCCTATCTAGAACTTTCATCAAATGCTTTTTTCTCCATGTTGCTTGACCTCACCAACAGCTAGGTTATAGAGGGTACAAATAAGTACATGATAAAGAAACGGTGAGGTGATGATAGATGAAAGGACATTTTAAAAACCCCAATCTTACGCAGGATTTGAACCTGAGGCCCTGGAACCAGAAGCAGATACGCTTCCTCTAGACCTTGAATGTGTATATATATATATATATATATATATATATATATATATATATATATATATATATATATATATATATATATATATATATATATATATATATATATATATATATATATATATACATATTGCTTCTAGTGGGTATAGCGTGTATGGACAAACTATAAATAATAGAATGAAATGGTAAGTTGTTTACTGGAATAAAAAACTGGAATACTGTATACTGGAATAGTGGAATAAAACATTGTATTGATCTCTTCTATTTACAGAAACCAAAAAAAAAAGTTTAATAGCAATATTTGTATGTATAGTGGTCTCATTTTTGTGTACCACATATTGTGTTCATATAGTCAACATGCATATTATTTTCAAAACATGTACAAATGGCCCAAAGTCCATTCATATGAGCGCGTTAATGATGCAGTGTTAGTAATTTGGTTAGTGTTTGTTTGTTTTTTCTACACGGTCATCCTGATACAACTTGGCCTAATTTTGAAAGTCACGGCCATCTAGATAGATATTGACCAAGGTGTGTGATCATTATTGACCACTGTAATCAAGGTGTTAAAAGTAACTTTTCGAGATGACGACCGAATTCAAGAAAGTAACGAGGGGAAGACCAAGATTGGGACTGAAAAACCAATAGTGGGAATGAGACAGTGCTAAGTACGGTAGCCCTACCATTGCCGAAAGAATTGAATGTAATTTGTGGTATGAAGTGTGGATTAGGAGTGAAGGTCAAGGACAGAGCAATACAATGCTGTTCAGAAAAATGTTCGCAATGGTGGCATATAGCGTGTGTAAATATAAGTACTGCACAGTACAAGTGTATTCAAAGTGTACCAGGCTTAAAGTGGAGCTGTGGAAAGTGCAGGGAAGGAGAAGATAAGAAGAAAAGGGAAGCATGTATTGAGGGAAAGAAAAACGTTAACAAGGGAAAAAACGAGAATATCCCTAAAATTATTATGAATGAGGAGAAAACGAATGGGAAGCAATTGAAGAAAGGGAAATATGCCGAACAAAGTAAAGTTGAATGTTTGAGAACTATGAATAACGAAGAAGACCAGACGCGGAAGAATATAAACGCAGAGGAAACGCAATTGAAGTTTATTCCAGAAGAAGAAATGAAAGACAAAAATAAAGTCAGCAAATTTAGTGAAGTCGAGATGGAATCTGTTAGATCTAAAGAGGAAAGTAAACAAATAACCAAAAAGAGTATTGTACTGCTGGGAAGCTCGATTGTTCGTGGAACAAGCGTCGGCACGGGATCCAGTGTAGAGGTGGATGTGAGACCAGGAATTGGTGTATTCAGAATGAGGAGAGTGGTGGATGAAATGAAGAAAAGGGAAGTCGATGGAAAAGGTATTATTCTGATCGTGGGAGGAAATGATTTGAAAGAGATGAGACAAAGAGAGGATGGACAAGATATAATGAACAAAGGAATGAAGGAATTGATTGAAGCTGCGAAAAAGAAGTTCGGAGAAAGTCGAGTTGCAGTTAGTGGGATTATATACAGAAAATATGAAAATAGAGAGCTAATTGATGGAGTCAACGCTGCTACTGAGCGATTGTGCATCAGAGAACGAGTGGTGTACATTGAGTCTAACTGCTGGGTACATGAAGAACATTTGAAGGCTGACGGGATCCATTTAAATAGATTGGGAGCAGAGAAACTGGGTAAACTGATGGGAAGAGTCGCCGAGAAGATGAGAAGAAGAGCTAGCTTGTGACTAAATACGATTGAAAGTAGCAGAATAGAGGTAGGCCTAGGAAATGATATGGAAGGGGGAGACAAATCGAAACAGAAGGATATTGAGATGGGAGTAAAAAATACATTAAAAATAACATTAGTTAATTGCAGAAGTATATGCAATAAACTCGACGAATTGAGAACAGTAGTAGACACTATAAATCCCGATATTTTCGTACTTGTGGAAACCTGGCTAGACGATGGCTACAGCGATAAAGAGATAGAGGTAGGGGGTTACAGCTTATTCAGAAGAGACAGAAATAGACATGGGGGTGGTTTATTGCTGGGATTAAAAAATGAGTTGAATGGGAGAATCTTGTGGATAGAAAAAGCAGTAGAGTTAATGGGATTAGAAATTAGGTTCGGAACAGAAATGTTTATGATAATTGCGGGATATAGGCCACCAAATTCTAATAATGATATTCTTGTCAAGATTAGGGAAAGAGTGGTTGAAAGTGCTAATAAAAGGAATGTAATAGTTGCTGGAGACTTGAATTAACCAGGAATAAATTGGGAAGAAGGGACTGTAGGAAGTAGCACGAATAGAGGGCAAGAACTTGTTCATGAAATAATGAGTGAAGGATTTGTGCAAACGGTTACGGAGGGTACTAGATTAACTAGGACAGGTAGTAATAACCTTTTGGACGTTATCCTAGTCAGACCACCGGAAAAGTGGTTAAGAACTATCGTGGACGTTGGTATCAGTGACCATAATATTCCAACAGTAGAATTAATTGCAAGTAGAGTAAAAGATGAAATAAAGGTACAGAAGAAAGTCTGGTTCTATAAAAAGGCGGATACCAACAAAATTAAGTTACATTTAAATTATTGGAGGAATTACTGGATTGAGGAGAAGGGGGATATAGACAAAAAATTGGACAATTTCAAAAACATATGTTTAGACGCTATTGAGAAGTTTGTTCCCAATAAATTAATATCTGAAAGTGCAGATCCAATCTATTATAATAAATCAATTAGAAAATTGAAAAGGAAAGCAAGAAAGTTTCATAATATGAACAGAGGTAAAGGGGGAGATATAGAAATGAGAAGGAAATTCAGATCAGATCTGAATAAAGAAGAAAAGAAAAGTGCAAAGGATAAGTTTCTACGAGGGATGTTTGATGAGCAGGACCAGAATAAAAGTTGGAATAATATGTACAAGTACATAAATAATACTAAGAGAGGAAGAAACGATAAGCCAACTCTTATTAACAGAAAAGGAGTGGAGTTCATATCGAATGAAGAAAAGGCATACGCATTAAATGATTATTATGGTGAAGTTTTTCAAAAACAGACTTTGAATGGGGAGAACGAAGTAGAGAATGATCAAATTCATCAATTGGGAGTAGAGGAAAATAAAATAAAATTCACTGAAACAGCAATCCAGAGAATAATTGATAAACTGAATAGAAATAAAGCTCCCGGTCACGATGGGATTAATAACAAATTTATCAAGTTGGCGGGAAAAGAGTTAATACCGTATTTAATGTTAATTTTTCAAAATTCAATAGATTCAGGAACTGTGCCCGAAGACTGGAAAAAAGCAATGATCACTCCAATACATAAAGGGGGAGAAAAATCAAATTTGGGTAATTACAGACCAGTTAGCCTCACCTCCTCAATATGCAAAATTATGGAAAGGTTAATTGATACAGAAATCAAATTAATTGTTGATAATAATGGTGGAATATTTGATGGACAACATGGTTTTCGTAAGGGTTACTCATGTGTAACCCAACTGCAAGGATTCACGCAGGAACTGTCTGATACTTTAGACAAGGGGGGTAAAATATCTGCCGTCTTTTTGGATTTTGAAAAAGCTTTTGACAAAGTACCTCATAAACTTCTGATTTCAAAGTTGAAACAAATAACAAAACATGAGGGGATAACAAGATGGGTGGAGTCCTTTTTAAAAGGTAGATCACAAAAAGTAAAAGTAGGTGATGAAATTTCTGATATGGTAAAAGTTACTTCTGGGGTACCACAAGGAAGTGTAATTGGACCCCTTCTATTCAATATATTTATAAACGATCTTCAAATCGGAATTCAATCAAGAATTCGTCTATTTGCTGATGACTGTGTGGTATATAGCACCATTAGGAGTGAGAGGGAGGAAAATCAGTTACAAGGAGATTTGGACAGAATTAATGAATGGGTTAAAATAAATTTAATGGGACTAAATGTTGGAAAATGTAAAGTGGTGCACTTCTCTAGCAGCAGTAACAAGAAAAAAGTGAGTAAGATTTATAAAATGGGAGATTCTATACTTGAGGAAGTAGAAGCATATAAATATCTTGGACTTTACATAAATAAAAACTTAGGGTGGGGGGAACATGTTAGAAATATCTCAAAAAAGGGAATACGATCCTTAAATTTTATTATGAGGCAGTTGAAGGGGACAGGGATGAAAATAAAAGAGAAGGCATACATGAGTCTGATTCGGCCAATGCTTGAGTATGCTAGTTCAGTCTGGGATCCGCATGAAGTTGGACTAATAAAGGCTGTGGAGAACGTCCAAAGGGTTGCTGCAAGAAGGGTATTGGGGAGAGAGAAGCGCTGGAAGATTATCAGGAACGATAAGGATGTGGTTGAAAAAGTTATAGAAAGACCCAGTAAAATGATTGAGGAAATGGGATGGGAAAATTTGGCGAAACGAAGACAAATAGAGAGAATGTGCAATTTTGTTAGAGTCAAGAATGAATATACAGGATGGGATGAATTAAGCAATAGAATTGGAAAGGATTACAAAGAAGTACAAGGGGAGGGGTAAGAATGGAAGTGGAAAAAGTGGATAGAGAAGTAGGTAAATATGGATTTATACAAAGAACGACGCGGGAATGGAATGAATTGGAAGAAGATATCAAGAACATAACGAAGATTAGGGATTTAAGAAGAGAGCTAAGAAAAAAATGAAGTATAATTATATCGAGTATGTTTGACTGTAATTTCATTAGGTATATAGTAACCATTACCACCTGTTTCATGAACAATCTGTAATGAATAAATAAATATATGTAAAATATATATATGTAATATAATGCAACGATTCAACTTGAACCACACGATACACAAAATTACAAAAACTTTCGCAATTTTATTATTTACATCCTATTTTGGCTTGATTGATTTCAAATTATACAAGATATATTCTATTTATTATTATTGGATGAGCGAAGCGAAGACTCAATTTCACTTGACCCGAAAAAAATGTACATGTTTTTCTTTTTCTTTTGTTCGCGCTCTACAGGTCAGCCGAAAATTCAAATTCGATTGAAACTTGCCATGCCCATGTGTCATCATCTGGATTGAATCCCATTAGTTTTTATACGCAATCGGTTGCACCACTTCTGAGAAAACTAATTTTCCATTTTCCGATTAACCCATAAGAATAAGCCAGAGAAGAATTATCATAAAAAAAAATGTCCTTCAAAAAATTTCAAATTTTCACCAAATTTCAATATAATAATGATACATAATATAAATATATATATATATATATATATATATATATATATATATATATATATATATATATATAATATATATATATATATATATATATATATATATATATATATATAATAATGTTACTTTCTTTATAGTTGATTAGTTCATAATAACTCTTGTTGATGTTACGTACACAAAAAACAACCAAACACTGGGCAATTATTGGCAACACGTTCACGGCCTGCTCGACGGAAGAATTACGAATTCTCTTAACAAGAACGAGAGTTACATAGCGAAACGAGCTCGAAGGGAAACTGGTCTGTTGTGGTGGTTGTGATGCCGCAATATAGCGAAAAAATCGATACGTCGATTCGATTCGATATGTTTTATTCCGATTCGATTCATCGATTAATCGGAAGTGATAAAAATCGATATTTGAATTTGAAAAATCGATTTTTCAAATTTAAAATACCGGTAGAGATATTCAAGTTTTCAATGAATATTGTGTGTAAAATACTTGTTGCAGCAGGATCTATTTCTATTGCCAAGTCACTTTCAATGAATGCAAATATTTCATGTAAGACTTTTCGTAATTTTGGTATTGTACTGTATTGTATCTGATTTTAATGAAGTTGGATCACCAACTCTTGTGAACAGTTGACAACAAAGTGGTTTCTGTTCAATTGGGAAATATCCAGAATATGAATTGTTTTCTGCCGCCTAGTGTTCATCGCGAAAGTTCGTTAATAAATGAAAGTGGAAGAGCGAAGACAGCTGGCGAGAGTCGAGAGCTGTACATAATCCCTACGCTACAAAATTATACTTCAAAAACACAATATAATTGACAAATTTAAAATTAATATAAAACATCGAAAATCGGACGTGAAAACATCGATTCAGCAATATATCGGAACCCATTGTATCGATTCAAAAATCGATGTATCGAAAGGAAATGAATCGATTTATCAAAATATCGATGAAGTCTACGGCATCTCTAGTCTGTTGCCATTGAAGTGTTGATAACTTGATCTCAATGCTGTTGCTGTTCTCGGTCGTTTTTGTTTGTATGAAGTAATGTAATTATAATGTAATACAATTATTAATACACCTACGAACTGGAAATATTTACTTACAAAACTACAAAAGAGAAACCAATCTAGGCCCTAGCACATTGTAGTGATAACATTTGCATTTAACATTTATGGAATAAAATTGAAAAAATTACTGTGAAATGATGTGGGCATAGTATTAATAACAATTTGACGCTGTATGATCGTGGGATGATATGTTAGTTAGTTAGTATTGTTTTAAGGCGCTCAACGGCTGGGTTATCAGCGCCTTCGTTTGTGCTAATTGTATGTATGAAACTTATCGGTATAATTACATTACAACGGATTTAAAAACAGGTTCCGGTGTAAAAAGCCGGGACCTGTCATACTTAGATGTAACAACTACTATACTAAATAACGATTGTAAACTACTTACTACTATAAAACTTAGCAACTGTATATCACATACGAGATCGAGCAACAGGTTCCGGTTTGAAAAGCCGGAACCTGTATAAAAACTACTATACTAAATAACAACTATAAACTACTTAACTACTATAAAACTTAACAACTACCTAGTACATATGAGATCGAACAGCAGGCTCCGGTTCACGAGGCCGGAACCTTCCACACATAGAGTAAAAATTACTGTACTAAATGATCACTATACACTACACTACAGATGTAAAATAAACTAAACAAAATATGATGTAAAAGAATTGACTAGAAGTGACTAGATCTGGTTGTACAGCTCAGTTTCTCGGAGGAACGCCATAAGTGTATTAATCGCTCCCTGATCGTCCTGGAGGATCTTGTCCAGGTCGTCAGGCATGTTCAGGCGACGACGCAGATCTCTGTGCTGTGGGCACTCAACTAGGATGTGTTTTACAGAAAGCGGGGCATCACACGCGGAACATCTGGGAGGATCTTCTCGCCGGAGCAGGAACCCGTGGGTAAGTTGACAATGGCCAATTCTCATTCTGGCCGTGACGACCTCTTCTCTCCGCGAAGAGCGGGAGGAAGAAGGCCAAACACGGACAGAAGGTTTAATAACTCGCAACTTATTTTCAGTGATGGAGCTCCACGAAGATTGCCATTGCGATACGAAGGTATGTTTAAACATGTTTTGCAGGTCTTTCGACGGCGCATGTTTCAGGTCAATGCTGCTCCTAGTAGTGGCTTGTTTCGCAGCTTGGTCCGCCCTCTCGTTACCTGCTATGCCTGAATGCCCAGGTATCCAACAGAAAGACACCTCAGTTCCGCTTGCATGTATTTCAGCTAATTCATTGTGTATGCTCTGAAGCAGGTGTTCCATTGGGAAATAGTTCCCAATGGCCTCGAGCGAACTAAGGGAATCGGAGCAGATTACAAACCGTGTTCTCCTGTCTTTCTTGATAAAACGTAGGGCCATTAAAATCGCATATAGTTCTGCAGTATAAACGCTGCAGTTCTGGTTTAGTTTGAAACTTACATCCGCTGTACCCACTGTAAAAGCGCAACCAACATTTTCATTCAGCCTGGATCCATCAGTATATATTGCAGTGTGGTCGTTAAAATGAGTACTAAGCATGGAGTAAAAAGTTTGCTGGTAGACAACTGGTGCGGTGGATGATTTCGAATAATTGGACAAGTGAGTGTAGCACTGAGGCTGAGGTATGATCCAGGGAGCTTTCTTGCTGAAGCTGGACTTGATGGTGTCTCTCACATCAGTACCCATGCTTGCCAGTAGCTCCTGTAGACGTATTCCCAGTGGTCTTGTGCTCGTGTGCCTCGCACCATAGATTGCCTGGAGTGGAGGATCGAATACCGTCCTATGAATGAAATGTTGAGGTAAGCTCTTGAGTTTTGATGCGAATGAACACATGAGGTATTTCCTCCGTACATCAAGTGGGGGTTCTCCGGACTTGCAATAGAAACTCGTGACGAGGCTTGTGCGGAAGGCGCCCAGTGACAGACGAATACAAGAGTTATGAATAGTATTTAATGATTTGATATACGAGTCCCTAGCAGATGAATACACAATGCTACCGTAGTCCAATCTCGACCGGATAAGCGATCGGTAGAGTCGTAGCATGACAACGCGATCTGCGCCCCAAGAGGTTCCACTTAGAATCTTCATAATATTCATTGTTTTCATGCATGTAGTTTTCAGATCCAGAAGGTGCGTCTTCCAGTTCAACTTCCTGTCCAATATCAACCCCAGAAATTTAACCGACTCCGAACAGGCAATGTTGGTCCCTGCTAGCGTGAGATCGGGCTGCTGCTGGACGCCTCGCAGGCGGTTAAAGTTCACGGACGTGGTCTTCGAAGGAGAGAATCGAAACCCTGTTCGTTCAGCCCACTGCACAAGACGATTCACGGTAAGTTGGATTTGACGTTCAGCGATACTCAGCTTGGGTGACCGGTAAAATATTGCCAGGTCGTCGACGAATAAGGAGTAACTCATTGGTCTCTTGATGCACGATGCAATGCCGTTAATTGCTATCAAAAACAAGGTGCAGCTCAGGACCGATCCCTGAGGTACTCCATTTTCCAGCGTGAATTGTGAAGATAAAATTGAACCTACTCTAACATAAAATTGTCTGTCTGATAAAAAATTGAGAATAAAAATGGGTAGATGTCCTTTAAACCCCCATGCATGTAGTGACCTTAATATCTTATAGCGCCATGTCGTGTCGTATGCCTTTTCCAAGTCAAAAAAGACAGCCAGTAGGTGTTGTTTTGACAGGAAGGCATTTTGTACATGGGATTCCAGGTTCACTAAATGATCCAGCGTCGAGTGGTTTCGTCTGAACCCCGACTGGCCGGGAGTGATGAGATCACGTGTCTTCAGTTCCCAAACCAGTCGTCTATTGACCATTCTCTCGAGGATTTTGCAAACACAACTTGTAAGAGATATAGGTCGATAGCTAGCAGCATATTTCTTATCCTTTGCTGGTTTTGGAATTGCAACCAGGATAGAAGTTAACCAGGACGAGGGAAATTGTCCTTGGGACCAAATTGGACCAATTTCCAATATGAATGTGAGTGAATCGGATGCTAGATTCTGGAGCATTTTATTGTGGATCGAGTCGGGACCTGGAGCTCCATCACGAGAATCCCGAAGTGCCGACTCAAGTTCCCACATTGTAAGAGGTAAGTTGTAGTTCTCGTCTCCAGTACTATCGAACGATAGGTGTTTGGATTCCTCCAAAGTCTTAATTCTTAAAAATGCATCCGAATAATTATGCGAACTTGAAACTTCGGCGAAGTGTTCGCCAAGTGCATCGGCAATTTCTAACTTCGATGTTTCTAGAACACCATTAACCATGATTCCTGTTATAGCCGTGTGAACGTATTTCCCTGATACTTTCTTTAATCTATCCCATACTACGGACGAAGGTGTGAACCTATTTATAGTTGTTACATAGTTGCGCCATGACATTTTACGCGCTTGCTTGATAGTGTACCTTGCTTTGGCACGTAAATGTCGATAGGCGGAAAGATTCATATTGGTGGGATACTTTTGAAAATTACGAAGTGCCCTGCGCCGTTTTTTGATAGCCTCTCTGCAATCGTCGTTCCACCAAGGGACTGTAACGCGCCGAGGTTTGCCGGATGTTAGAGGAATTGAGTCTGTTGCAGCTGATACAATAATGTCAGTGACGTACGAGACGTGGCTCTGAATGTCCGGGAAGTCGGTTGGAACGAACAAAGCTAACTTTCGGAAGAGCGACCAATCCGCTTTGTTGATCTTCCATTTCCGGTGCGTTTGACATTGTTGAGGCATAACGTGTGTACGTATAATGATAGGGAAATGATCGCTACCGCATAAATCTGGGTGCACACTCCAATCGTAATTCAATAAAATCGACGGACTACATAAAGTCAGGTCGATCATGGAAAAGGTACCATGTCCGGAGCTGAAGTGAGTCGAGTCTCCGTTGTTCATGATGATGATGTTTAAGTCTATACAGATCTTTTCTATGACACTTCCTCTCTGGTCTACAGTGCTACTTCCCCATAGTACGTTATGTGCGTTGAAATCACCGCTGATCATGAATGGAGAAGGTAGTTGAGAGAACAGATCAACTAAGGCTCTTTCTGACACTCTTCCAGAGGGTGGTAGGTACAAATTACAAACCGTTAGCTGTTTTGGACAAAACACTTGAACTGCTACGGCTTGCAGTGGAGTTTGAATGTTGATTTCCTCTGAGAAGTGGTCATTCCTCACAGCTATGGCCACTCCTCCACTCGCCCTGTCACATGTCAGATAGTCTTTTCGATAAAAACAGTAGCCTTTTAAAATAGGTTTATCTAAGATTCTAAAACGAGTTTCTTGTAGAGAGAGAAACACAGGATTAAAATCTGATGAAAGCAATCTGATCTCTTCTTGGTGAGCATAAAAACCATTGCAGTTCCATTGAATGCACGACATACTTAAAAGATAATATCACAGGTGAGTAGAATATATAAAAAAATACCAGAGGAGTATTGGAGTATCACAGAAATATCACAGATAGGATGGTCAAGACTTTTTTAAAAAGTCCACTCTTTGGGGGAATTTCTTTCCTTTCATTTTCGATGGCTTTTGGGAGCCATCAACCTCCATATTGTCGTCAGACATGTCGTCTGCATACAAAGGGTCAGAGCTGTTGCGCAGTTTGTCGGACGCAACAGACCGATCCAGCTTCGTTCGCTGGGGTTTTACGTGTGTGGGTTGGCTAGATTTCTTTGACTCAAGTACTTTAGGGGTTTCAGTATCCTTTGACTCAGAAGGCACGTTGGTGATATCGGTGTCCTTCGAATCAAGAGGAACTTCAGTCAAAGCGGGTATTGTTGGTGATTTCAGAGTTTTTATTTCATTCTTGAGGTCGGTTATGACACTCATTAATTCTAGCATCTGCCTCTGAGTGGCCTCTTGGGCAGCGGTCATTTTTGAGAGTTGTTCCTTTAACTCCTTGTTTTCTCTCTCCAATACCGACAAGCTGTTTGTAACTCGAGCATCCGAGTGCGAACCAACGACTGCAGAAAAAGAAAAAGGTAGCTTCGACTGGGGGTTCATCTCTCTATATTTGATCTTAGCATCTCTAGGCTGTAGTTTTTGTTTAATACTTATTTCTAATATGGATCTTTCTTCTTTCCATTTAGGACAGTTCCGAGATGAAGAAGGGTGACTCCCGTTACAGTTGATGCACTGAGCTTCCCCCTTGCATGGATCTGGCTCGTGTTCGTCCATGGCGCACATGTTGCAGGTTGGTCTATTTTTGCAGTTGGGTTTGGTGTGACCGAAACGTTGACACGCAAAACACCTCATGGGATTAGGAATGTATGGGCGAACATTAAGCATGTGAAATCCAGCGCTTATTTTCTGCGGTATGTCAGGGGTACTGAAGGTCAATATTAGAATGGGAGTTGCTTGGAGGACGCCATTGTTTCTTCTGTTGATCCTGAAGACATCAGTTACATTCTGCAAGGCCAGTTCCTCCTTGATTTCTTCAACTGAACTGTTCAGAAGATCGTAGCAGAAGACTACTCCCTTCGAGCTATTAAGTCGGGTGTGTGCAGTTACTTTAACTGGAAAAAGATTTACAAATGAGGTACATTTCAGGAATTTGTCCGATTGCTTGTTATCTCGTGTTTCAATTAGCAAAGTGCCATTTCTGAGTATCTGTACGCTTTTTACATCCTTTGAAACATTTTCAATTGCTTTGTTGATAGCGAATGGCGATACCTTGTTGAAATCTCTGTCAGCTTCATCACGCGTAATTACAAGGAATTTCGGAGCTAGCGATGTTTTGATTATTATATCATCGAGGGCGATTCGAGTTTCGAAAAGCGACCTCGGTCTTTTTTTAGGGTAAGAATTTTCTGGGGGGGGAGTATTTGGTTTTGAGATAGGATTATTCATGTTGGTCCCACGAGTAGCTAGGGAAATATATGTCCCCTCCCACAGAGCCCCGCTTGTGGGAGTAAGGCTATGGTGAAACTGGAGGTCGCCATTTGTCCAGAGTTCATCGTTTGCGACTACATTAACCCGTAGCCATTCAGCTTCTCAGCACGATTGTTTACACCTTGAGCTTAGGTTCATGTCCTTGTACTTTGCCATTGTTGTCAACAGTCGTGGGCGTTTCAAGCATATGAAGGAAGCCGGCGAGAAAGAGAAAAGGAAGGGAAGACGAGAAGATGGAGACGATGGATGAGGAAAGAAGTGAGAAGAAAACGCAACACTCAGCACTCCCTCCACACACTCCGGTCACCAGACGGCACCCACTCAACCGACGGTCCGAACTTGGTCTGGACCCTCACCACAGACCTTATCGCCATGGGTGACCCTGCTGGGAGCAAATGAATTGCTCCCGACGATAGCTCTGGGGATCACGGGGCCACGCAAGCCCCCACACCACGTCAAGGTGTCCGGATCCTTTGAGGGGGGGGATGATATGTTTAGTTGCCCTGGCCTATGTTTATTTATAATTTTTCTATTATTTGGCTAAATATTAATGTGAGAAGAAGCTTTGAAGAAGAAGCTTTGTAAATTGAATAAGCAAAATGCATGCAACCTAACCTCACCGAACCATTGCGTTAACCTATAAACTCAATGCCTGAACGATTGGCAGCGGGCACACATAGAGGGTGGTGGAAGATGGGGAGGTCTTGATTGAGTAGCTGGTCCACTGCCTCATGTTGGACGTTATAAGACGGAAGAGCGGCGGCTCGCAGGTGTTCGGTGACGTCCTCCACGGACACATTCAAAAGAAGCCTATCCTTTGAATTGTATGTCAACTTCAATTAGAGCTCAATTATCTTGTAAATTTAATGACACTGATAGTTTCCTTGATGTTTGCTCATATAGCACTGCTTGCTTGTCGATTGTTGCTGATTGGATTGAAATAGGTATGAAAAAGGTTAAGTAATTATTATTAGATTCATTTAAAACCAGGAAATAAAATGAACAAAACCGTTGCTTATAGAACCAAAAGTGGGCGGTGGGCCAAAAAGAAATTCGGTTTTTATTGAATTATAAAATATTTACGCTGGGCCTATGTGGACGAAAGTTATTATCGTTCAATGTTGGACCGTAACCAATTACAATTTCAAAGCGCATAAATTTATAATATACGTGGAAAACCAGCGATTCTATCACGCATACAAAAGTCAGCGGATTTTGAAAACCTATTCCATTACACACTGGGTGTGATCATAGCAGTTTTTTCTCTAATTTGTTACTTAGAAAATATACAGGCTATGTGAACAAATTTTATGAGTATGTAGTCGAAGATTGTAGAAATTTGCATAACCCAAGCGCAATAATTTTACATAGAAATTTACATACATACATACATTTACATAGAAATTCAGCGATTCTACGCGACGAATAGGTGTTTTTGGTCCCTCTTATTTTAGCCGAACATATAAACTTGTGTGTTTCCATTTCCACAGTATGGTGAACACGCTAAAAAACTGAGTGAATATTTACTTTTTCAAGAATTAATGAACTATATGAAATTTGAGGATAAGCTTGATGTTCAGTTATTTGATCTCTATTTTATTTCTATTCGTTGAGCCATAATTCAGAAATCAAATAATCTCACGCTCCAAACATTCGTTATAAACTTAGGAAACTGTGATGCATTTATGTAGGCCTATTCTGATCCCAAAGTAGTATACAATCTTTTGAATTGATGTTATTTTGCTTAATCGAACATTTTTTGGAAAAAACTAATCCTTTAATTTCTAAATTTCATTACCCAACAATGTTCAACAGGCATCGACAAACAACTGAGTTCAGTTCTCAACCTTCAACGAAAGACCATACTAATTGATTTTATTTCGTTCAGGCCTTGTCCTAATCCTAAGGAATATTCTTAATTTTCAAATGACAGCCATTAAACTTCAATTTATAAGAATTTTGAGAAACCATAGGTAGGCCTATTGCAATTTTCTCGTGAATATTATCATTATTATGGCCTACTGTTGGATTATAAACTGAGCTAGTGGTGACTTAAATGGAGTAGACCTCCACTGAACGCGGTAGTAACTTGAAATTTTAAGTCATGCCAGAGATGGCCGGTCAATTGTGATCGCAAAAAATATTGTTTCAAAATTAGGCCTGGTAAGGTCAAGTTTTTCAACATCCCCACCGTCTCTGTTATCACTTGTATCAGTTTTTGACGGAGGCAGAGATAAAGATGGTCGATACGGGGATTGAACCTACGGCCGCTATCTACCACTCACTGATCGACCTAGTCTTCACCATATGACCAACAGAGTAGGTTAATGTTTTCCCTTCCTCCGATTATTACAAACATGGTGTTAACTAATTTAAAACGCAAAATTTCAATGCAATTGCTCCTGAATTTCACTACCGTAACTAAGGTCATCAACTCAATCGAATTTAAATGAAGAACTTCATGGCTTAGGCCCCAGAAGAAATTCAAAACTACGTAAACTTACTTCACACTAATATAAAATAAACTCTGTCGTGCGACTGTGTTGAACGAATCATGAACAACCCATTTCAACTCTCCCGTCAATTTTGCCTACGAAGATTTCGTCAAATAATGCAACTAAAAATTAGGCTAGGTCTACTTAAACTACACCATTATTTTGTGGACAACTAAATGCACACTTCTTTTATAGTGTATTTATCCATTATTGCTGGGGCAGCCACAGTACAACTAAAGATAAATTACTTTCAGTTTGAATTGTTTGCACCACTAGGCCTAAGGACTGTCAGCATTAAGTAGAATATCAAAATGCGCATTACAATGAATCACAGTTGATCGTAGGTCTACTGTCATGAAGAAAGAAAGAGGTGTAATTTTATTATAAATAAGTCTTTGAGTAGCCTAAGCCTTTAGTTTTGAATAGGCCTGTTGCTTTTATTGAATTAGGTTAGGTTAGGTGAAATTAGTTTGAACCTAAGCATACCGGTGCACAATTTTTCGAAGTATGGAATAGGCCTAGCTGAAATTAATGATCGAATTGGGCCTAGATATCCATCAAGATCCAAATCTAGACTCACAGAAAATATGTTTTCATCAAATGAAATGACAGTGTAAACTTTAACCCCTATCATAAGATTATTTTTCACAATGACAGCTGATTCTGAACGGCAGCGGCTAAACCACGAACTTGAGTTTGACAACTGACACAGCTGTGAAAGAGGAAGCAGTTTAATCGTAAAATTAATGGGTTATGATATTACTTTGAGGTTATTCTCTTGTGATAGTATTAATTGTAAGTCTGCCCTATGTAGGCCTACATTTTAATTCATTGGCTATACATTGTGACGAATTAATAGAAGAAGTTAATGGTTTGTATGCCTGGGGTAATTATACCTGTAGGCAACCTAACCTTAACGAGTTAATATTACAAATGACAATGATACAGAACAACATTACATAGGCCCTACCAATTTCAGTGTAATTACATGTCAAAATACCATACGCCTAATATTATTGCCTATTATGGTTTCATAATAAGAGGAAGCAGAAAGAAGGAGAAGCAGACGATGGGAGGAAGACGGAATGGCTCACCGGCTTCGAGATCGCAAGCAGCCCTAGAAACGACGGTGGAGCTACCTCGACCCCCAAACCAGACTACGTTGGATTGGGAGATTAGACTGATTTGATGGTTTTCGGCCTCAATTATAGAGGCCTAAAATAAATATTACCTTCACTTATGGCACCTCAGCCTAGTATTTCACTCCATCTTCATTCTTGAAGACTTTGGAGTAAGGTAACAAAATACGGTGAATGTGTTAATGATCTATGTTGATAATGAATTTTGTTCACTGTGCAACTCAAGAGGGCAGTGTCATTATTTCAAGAAAGCTCTATTCTGTTTGTCCAAAGAAAAAAATTCAATTTTGAAAAGATATGTCAGCTGATACACATCCGTTGTTTATGCTCGTTACCATCGTTACGAGAGAACCAAAAGTGGGCGGAGCCCAATTTTTTTCGGTTTTTATTGAATTATAGAATATTTAGGCTATGTGGACAAAAGATATTATCGCAACGCGGTAGACTATAACCAATTACAATTTTGAAGCGGTCAAATTTCTAATTTACTTGGAAAACCAGCGATTCTATAGAGCCCCCAACTAAAACTCCACGCCAACAATGGAGGTGGGTGTGGCCTAACCTGTTTTTCTGAAGTATTCTTTGATTATTTAATTAGAAAATATACAGGCTATGTGGACAAATTGTATTACTACCTAGTCGAAGATTGTAAGAATTTGCATAATCCAAGCGCAATAATTTTCAATTTACGTAGAAATTTAGCGATACTAGGCAACAAATACGTGTTTCCGGTCCCTTTTATTTTGGCCAAACATATAAGTGTGTTTCCATAGTGTGGTGAACACGCTAGAAAGCAGGATGGAGAAGGAAACAACCCGCGCGGTAGTGGTCTCCTAATTGACGGTTCAGTGTACTAACCAATTGACCACTCGTGTCTGTTCTCTCAATAAGAAGGTCTTCATAATCATGGCTAATTATTGCTTTCTCAACATTTTATTTCTACCGTGAAATAAACAAATCTACAATGATATGTTATCATAGACTGTTATCAAAGTAAGGCTATTTATCGATTGCTTTCTTAATTGCTTTCATTGATGTGGGAAAAAGTACTTTGAAAATGCGTTTTCTTCGTTATTACACATTCGATTGTTCTATAAATCGCTGAAAATGTGGACGATGGTTGTTACTACATTCAATAGAAATATTAGAGCTTTTGACAATTTTTTTATTTCTCAAGTATTTCGCCTCCGGCTTATTCTTATGAGGATTTTCCATACTTCGCACATTTTTTCAGGGAAAACCGTTCTACCGATTTTTCTGAAAAACAATCTCAACCTATTCTGGTATAACACCAATTCGAAAAAAAAGATTCGAGTTGATTGATCTCTTTTCCTGATCTGTATGCCGCGTACAAAATTACACGAAAAAAAAAAGTCAATAAAAATAAATAAAAACCAAGCCCAAAATTTTGCGGTATATGGAATGAAAATCTTCGCTACGCTCATCTAAATATATTTTCAGTTGTAGTCCAGGGTGCGTATCGCGTGGCATGCTTATAGCCCTCGGCTTAGCCCGCATCTTTGACTGGGTAAAGCTTATGGCTCAAGAACTACAAATATCACGGACTTGCAGTAAATTGCAATTAATGCGTAATACCCTCACAATTAGATGTGTCTTGTCGAATTTTGGGAAATAAATTCATGCTAGAGCAACAATTGAATCAGAATGCATCTAATTTGATGGTTTTCATTGTTCAATTCCCGGTTAACGAAAGATACTTGCAAAAAATTACAAAGGAACATTTCTAGTTCAACTTTGCTTATCAATATTTGAAATCCTGATTTGCCTTTAATTTCAGTCTTCCCATTTTCCTTGGCCCCAATGTGTAATGTAACTAGATGCTGTCAGAATTAGAATATGTAAAACTCCTCCATCTCGCGGTGGTTACTGGAACTCTTAGAATGTCATCCCCTCTCCACTTGACAACACTGGTCGGAAGTGGAGCCTGACTGTGAATGCTGTCACCCTGCATACACGCATTGCGCAGAGAAATATTCTCAGCTAAGATGCATACAAAACACTGACGTGTGTATTCACACCAATTATTTACACTAAATAAATATTCACTATTTACAAATAATAAAATATTCACTAAATATTTACACTAATTAAATTTTTATTAACACTAATTATATATTTTGTTCAAGCAAGACAGCCCGCGCACAAGATTTATCTTATGTGAGCTTCGCACTTTTAAAATGTCATATCTAAATTGTATAACTAAATTTTATATCAAAACTTTATATCACATTCTGTCTATCACTATTGTTTTAATATGTTTAAAATTGTTAACTTTCGATTTGATTATTTGTCTATTTGTTCATTTGTATCTTTCTGTCTACTACCTGTATGTAATTGTTGTAGTACTTACATGTAAGCATTGAGTGTGAATAAAATGGTTTCAAATTGGATTGAAATTATATTCCAATCCAAGTGA
Organism: Brachyptera putata; assembly: GCA_907164805.1. NCBI lineage: Eukaryota > Metazoa > Arthropoda > Insecta > Plecoptera > Taeniopterygidae > Brachyptera > Brachyptera putata. The sequence continues at coordinate 179,429 of OU015462.1, read as the reverse complement.
TTGTCCCGTGTTCTTGGAATGGGAGAGAGAGAGAGAGAGAGAGAGAGAGAGAGAGAGAGGGGGGGGGGAGAGAGAGAGAGAGATAGAGAGAGAGAGAGAGAGTGTGTGTGTGTGTGTGTGGTGAACCCACATTTTATCTTTCTCTCACTTTATCAGTTTAACTGTGTCCAAACTTCCAGAAATACACTTGTTTTTTCTCACGTCTTATTCATTTGACGAGCATATTGACGGGTCGACACTTCCGGTCGTTCCGGTCAGTTGTTAGGGGAGACGGTCGGTCGTTCCGGTCAGTTGTTAGGGGAGACGGTCGGTCGGTCTCGCCAGTCTCTTGTTCGCTGGCTGAAAGGGGTTGGACACATTCCTTGATATTTCTTGATCACAGAAAACATTCTTTACAATTAGGGAAACGCCACAGTTGATTGTGAATGTTGTCGTAAAATAAGAGACGGGAATGAAATATCGTTTACTTGAAGAGGTATTAATTAGACGAGCTTTAGCGAGGATTCAATTTGACATATTGAAAAAAATTGGTGTTCGTTTTTATGTTTTTTTTTAAATGTTTTTCCATGTTTTTTTGTCGGTTCTCCACAGGTCAAACGACTACAGCTATCAACTTCAAACTTTTTTCAATATGGTTCCTCATCTAACTTGGATCGGTATATTTTTGTGGCATTATCGGGTGGTAACTTTTTTTGTATGAATTTTGAAAATTTCAAAAATACCCATTAGAATAACACAGCGGAAAAAAAAAATATATCATTTTCCAAAAGATGAAATTTTGTGTGAAGTTGAATTACATTTTGATACACATTTCTGGAAAATTTCAGCTTGATCGGGTCAGCCATTCTGAAGAAAAAACATAAAACGTGCTAAATTGGTACCACTCGAAGCAGTTTTTACCCATTTTTACCCATACTATTACTATCCGCTCGTCTAACAACGCATATATGGCGTTTTCCTAGTTATTAGAATCTCTGGAACTGGTATATTTCTAGATGTATATTGTGAGATGATATCCATTACTCGATGCACGTGTTATGGAATCCAGTCAGCAGAGAGTACTGAGCGTCTGGGTGTTATCACTAGGAAAAAGCCATACATGCGTTGTAGGACGAGCGGATAGTAATAGTATGGGTAGAAATGGGTGAAATCTGATTCGAGTGGTACCAATTTAGCACATTTTATGTTTTTTCTTGAAAATGGCTGATCCGATCAAAATGAAAATTTCCAGAAATGTGTATCAAAATGTAATTCAACTTCACGCAAAATTTCATTGTTTTGGAAAATAGAAATATATTTTTTTTCCGCTGTGTTATTCTAATGGGTATTTTGGAAATTTCTAGAATTCATAACAAAAAAGTTACCACCGGATAATGCCACAGAACTATACAGATCTGAAGCCTGAGTTACACGGATCAAGGTTTCGGTCAATGGCTTGACGTCAACCCTTGATTGAAACCTTGACTGAAACCTTGAGGAGGCAGTTACACGGATCAACCCTGCCATCGAGGCTCGATAGTACTGACGTCATATAAATGCCAGCTGTTTTAGAAACGGCCATTTTGAAATATCTCCTGATTGGTTGAATCACTCATGTGACTTCTCCAGCTGTCAACAGTCAAATACCAAAAGCCAAAGAAGAGCAAGAAGAAAACGATTATACAGTTGCATCGAACACTGTCAACTACCAGAAGACAAGAAGAGGTAGATGAAGACGGTTAATATTTGGGAAAATGAGCGAATATCTATGGCGCGCGGGAGCGAACAGCTGTTGTCCAAGATGGCTGGCTATAAGGGGATATAGTCCGGTCTTGCTATGGCTACGGAATGTGATTCTGACTTTCTTCGACCGTTTTTTGTGATAGGTGTCGTGTTTGTGTATAGCTGGTCTTGGTTTTTTTATTTGAAATGGATATCCAATTCAAATTGAGTTGGTCTTCGATTAACAACTACGTAGGACCAGGTCTTAGGCCATTTATTGAAGGGAAAGGGGTCCTGGATGCCAACCACAATATAATGTGTTGCGGCATTAAAAATAGGGAGAACAATAAATTACATATATTTTCGTTATGTCTACGGAGTTCGGCGTTAACTGCCCTACCACATCAAGTCGACATATATCTAAATGAAGATGAAGAGACGGGTACTAAGCCTAGGCCTACAGGCATGTCAATCGACAACTGCGAGTGTTCATGTGTTGCTGGAAAATTGACCCGGTGTAAGCATGTGGTTGCTGTGTTGATGTTACTAAACAGGTAAGCTATAGGATTGGCCCTCCTAGGTCTTCTAGACTTCTAGGGGTAGCCCTGTTTGATTTATATATAGAGAACTGAGACGCGTGGCCGAGTGGTAGTTCACTTAACCGTCATTCAGGGAACCGGGTTCGATTCCCGCCGTAGTCGACCATCCTGAAAGGAGTTTTTCGTGGTTTCCCTCTGTCGTTCAGGTCAATAAGTACTGGGATAGTTCCTCAATAACAGTAGGCCGTAGTAGGCCCTATGCGCTATTAGGCACACTAAAGCTGAAAATTCACCTCACTGTTGAGTGACTGTTGACATCTGTGGCTTGACCTAGCACAGAATACTTGAACTGATTTATTTGTATGATTTCAGATCCACACAGCTGGAAGACCTTAGCTGCACCGACCTAACCCAGCAGTGGGGAAAAATTAAGTCCACTTCAAAAGAAATGTACGTGGCCCGAGCTATCTCAGATTCCTGCCATTTCAAGGAAGTTACTGACCCGTATATTACGCCCCCCAGTTTGGACAGTGAAGACGAACTTGAGTTAAGTTCCTTTTTTTGACAACTCTCTTGGAAGGTAACGTGTCATTTCAACCTGTAGTAACCAGACAGTCCTCGAAGCAAATGCTTGGATGAAGTACTAATTGGCCACGACCTTTAATTAGTAGAGTGATAGGTCTAATTATCACCTTTGAGGCCTATCACTCATATATTTTCCATTTTGTATCATGATAAACTTTACATCTGCTGTTAATGGAAAGAAGTGATTGCCAAAGAGACACTTCAAAGTGGAAGATATCAACATTCGTGTGTTTCGTTTTCTCTTAATACCAATTTTGATAATGTCCGTATATATATCACAGAAACGGGTTTAACTTATAATGTGGGTGGTGCCCCGTCCAAACGATCCTAACTTCCATCCTCAGTCCTAATTGGGGAACAATAATTTTTTATCAAGTTTCGATGTTAATAAAAAGAAAAGGGTAATTATGTATTATAGGGAACTCACCTATTTGAAGGAACACATTTCTGATGTTGATATTTTCTAATAATACCGTCACTATATTATTAAGAAATGGTGGCACATTTCCATTTGAATGGCGTTTTCATGGTTTTATCGTATTGTGAAAATACGAATTTAAGAACATTTTTTCGTTTTGACAGCCATATCACATACATACACTAGCGCCATCACCGGTTGATTGTGGCATTCATTGACGGTGTTGCCATGTATTCATTTCCTCGTCCCAACCCCGTTCTTGACGCTCAACAACCATGTGGATGGGCCATGTGGTTAGGATCTGTCACTACCTCATTGCTGGATGCCACCCAGGCGGTGGTTGATATTCTTGATTTTGTGGCCCATTCTATGACGCCAGTTAGTGTTTGGTCCAGCTTTGAGATGGTTTGTGATTCATGTTTTCAAGGGGTATTGAGTTTTAGTAGGATCACCGCTAATGATGAGTGTTTGCGTGAATGGTTGCAAGATCATGGAGTTTTACGTCGCGGTGTTAACTGCCCGTCCTGTAACATCCCGTGTAGAATAACTGGGGGGTGGAAGTTTCATTGCGGTCAAGATTGTAAACAAGAAGCGAAAACGCTGTAATTTCACAGTTACCCTGCGGAAGAATTCGTGGTTCGAAAGGTCGAAAATGTCTGTTTCGAAAATATGCGCGTTCGAGAAGTGTCTATTAAGTGGTGCGAATCGAACCGCGTTTATGTGAATTTTTGTGGAAAACGACTATACCAGTGCACAAGGAGAGAATACATGCCTTCTTTCGTATGATTGCCGAACTATATAATCCAGGGGGGGGGGGGGGGGGGGGGGGGGCGAGTTAAATGAGGATTAGTTGGCAACGCCGCAATCCAACATGGCGGACTCCATACACATTTTTCGCTGTCGTCACACTTGAAGTGAGTAAAAAAATGATACCATGTAAAAATGACAAAATGTGTCCTCGTTTAAATGATTAATGCAACGAAATACACAATATTCAGGCATTTTCGTCAAAAAAAATCAAAAAATAGGCGAGTTCTCTATAATACATATTTACCAAGAAAAGAATTAAAAAAAATATGTTAGAAATAAGAATAGAATAAGCTAATATCGATAAGGGACAACTTTTGCATTAGCAATATGTATAATGTAATAGCGCATGGCTAAACAATAAATATATAGCCCACAATACAATACAATAATAAGGTCTGTGTCAAGGTAAAAGTCAGCTCGTGCTGAGGCCGAGAATTTCCAATCCTTCAATGTATTTATTCATTTTTAATTTTACGAAACAGCGGCTCCTGATTCAGAAGCTGCGATTCATTACAATTCTGTACGAGAACTATTGACCGGTACGCCTGAACACCTGCAAGACGAGACGGAAGAGGTAGCACACCAATCAACGGCAACGGACAGCATGCAAAACCTGGGACACGTCATCCAAAACCAAGGACACGATGTTGTCGTATCTACTGTTACAGATGCTTCTTGTGAATTCCTTGAAAGAAACCCTGTGGCTCAAGAAGACCCTATTCTCTTTGAATTGAATTTAGACACCTTACCATCTAACATAAGCAGGTATTACAAGGAAAATGTCCAGCTAAACCCTCAAAATGCATTAGGGATTTGCCTGGACACTGTTGAACAACAAGGAAAAGGCTGGCTCCATGCAAGAAGGTCTCGAATTACTGGCAGTACATGCTATTCTTTATATACTTACACTTCAAACAAACAGCAAGACTGGAGGAAAAAGATTGATAGATTATTGAACAGCAAGTTCACCGGCAATGCAGATACTCGTCATGGCCAGGTGTGTGAAGTGAAAGCTCTTGACGTGTATTCCAAGTTCACAAACTATACAATACAGCAGCTTGGGTTTGTTGTCGATCCAAATGCTCCATGGCTTGGATTTAGTCCCGACGGGTTAACAACAATCAGTGGTGAGCCAGTCTTAATAGAAATTAAAACCACGAAGGTTCGGAAGACGATGTGTGCTTACGATTCAATCAAAGCCAAGTCATGTTTGTTCATAAACTTTGTTAATGGGTTACCAGAACTAGAAGTTAGACACCAGGGGCCCGATACTCGAGTTTTAAGCACATGCGTTTTGGTGTCAACGCGTACGCAAATCGTACGTTTTGAGTCGAGCCAAATTATCGAACGCGAAAACCAATCGCGTAATACGTTATAACCCGTGTGTTTTAAAGCACTTTCTAAAACTTGCCGTTTTCATCAAAGCAGATGCGCGTTGGTCATAATGGCGGCTTGTTTTTGGCGAAGTGCCGTCACATCCGAAACGAAATATCTTATATCTTACAAAATATTCATTTTTCAAGACTTGAGTGTGTATGTCAAGTATTATCGTCATTGGCAAGAGTACTGAGAAATCCCAATTGGAAGGTTATTGAAATAAAAACTTTCAAAGTCAAGTCTAACCTCAAATTGCATAGCTTTGCCTAGGTACTTGCATATTCTTTGCAAAAATAGGCACTATACAGCAAATACAAAAATACAAAAGTCGTAGAAAACTTGGTAGTGCCTATATAGTATTGGTTTACATTAATTGTCATTAAGAAAGTTGAAAGACTTGAAAAGCAAACAGCATTAGACCTACACCATTGAATTGCCTATGCCTATACTTCACAATGTAGGCCTAGGCCTATTGTAATATTTATTAGGCCTACTAGGCCTAGACATAGGCCCTTCTGAGGTAGATGGGTCAGTGTCTAAGTCATGGTCTAGAATATATATAACTAGCAGCACTGTTGGTATCAGCCTTTCAGCGCACAGAGATACCGGTAGGCCGATACAAGACCTCTACTATTCTAGACTGTGGCGTAAGCCTAGAACGCTGAACCTTTATATCCCTCCAACTACATTTCATCCATTATCCTTCATTCATCTACACTGCTTGTTCAGTTTGTTTTGAAAATTTTTAATTTGCTAGTGTAAAGTTGAGAAAAAGTTTATTTAATAAAATCATTTTCAAATGAAAAAGGTTTTGTATAGGATATAGATAAAATTATTAGAGTAATAGATTCAATAATTGCAAAGTTCAATAATTCCATATTGACTGCTCAGACAAGATAAGCAAAGTATACAAAAAAAACTACCGTATCATCATTATAGGTTGAAAGTTGAAACAATTTTATTGCTGTAATAATAGAATGAAAATTACAGATTTTTTAAATATGTCTGTGAACCTTTGTTGATTTGATATTTTTCATCTTGTTACTTGTGGTTTTCCCACTTCTTAAATGCAAATTTCAAGAATATTCATTTTTTTCATTTTTCATAGTAAGCTGCTGGTTTTTCAAAGTTTATAACTGAGTGAACAATGACTGACATACATATGCCTACTTGTTCATGAAAAATGTTCTAATCAAGTTGATTTTATCCCAATGACATTTTTTCATTGAGCACTACTGTATTAACAATTGCTAATTATTGCTTATAAATCAACAAACTTATTATTTGTAAAACCGGTCCTTAGACCTATATAGTTGACACTTACTAAGTCTTATCAATAGGAGTATTGAAGACTAATAATTTATTGAAAACAACAAGAATTTTGAATCATAGAGCTGGTTCCACTAACTGAAGTTTAGTGGATATTAAGCAATAATTAACGAATCAACTTTTGTTATCACCCTTCGTTTTGTATGTTTTTTTGTCCCTCAATCAATCATCAACTAGACCCAATTATTACTTGATTATAGGTTGGTAAAACGGTATCTTAGTAAAATACTGGTTTCAAAAACTAATTGAATGAGATGACTCAAATTTACGTAGACTATTACTCGTAAAAATTAATTTATTCGGCAGATTCTTTGAGGAATATGGTTTCCCGGGAGTTGCTGGTGCAATTGATTGCACACATGTTGCAATTGATTGCACACATGTTGCAATTGTGCCTCCACCACAAATGATCCACTACACCCCGAACACATTCATGTAAATAGAAAAAACTACCACTCCATTAACGTACAGTTGGAAAGTTATTCAAATAAATTGATTGATCAAAGTTAGGCCTAGATAAGTATCAATCTCATTCAACACAAATACAGTAACCACCAGTAACTTATTTATTCATTTGGATCCGGTATGCGACGCAAAGTTGCGATCTTGCATGCAAATGCGAACTACCCGGGCAGTACTAATGACGCTTTTATATGGCGCAATTGCAACCTCAGACACAGTCTCCAGCTAGCACATGATGAAAATGTTAGCACTTGGCTTATTGGTAGGTAAAATGAAACATCTTTGGAAAAGTTTTCTCTGGAAAATATAAGATGAAAGGAGATGAAACAAAATCGGTCGTACCATCATTGACATTGTAACGAATAAGTTCAATGAACTTTATTGACGGTTTACATAAATTAACAAGGATGTACATGATTTAATTAACCTAGAACTATAGGTGGCTAGCTAGGGAGTGTTTTATTACGTTCCGCATACTTTATGTTATGTCTTTCGGGGGACAGTGGTTATCCATCGGAACCCTGGCTTATGACGCCAATAGCCAACCCAGTAAATCAAGGAGCTGTTGAATACAACCGACACCAAATGCAGGCTCGGAGCACAGTCGAACGCTGTAACGGATTGTTGAAGATGCGGTGGCGGTGTTTGTTGAAAGGCCGGGCCCTACATTACATGCCGCTTAAAGCATCGCAGATAATTACAGCATGCACTGTGCTTCACAACATGTGCATAAACCATAATGTGCCTGAACCACCAGCAGAAGAAGGTGACGAACACATTGATTTTGGGATGGATGTCAACAGAAATGACGATCATTTAGTAGTCCTTGGCAGAGGCCAAAATCCCATTTTGGCACATGGACAGAGGCTACAACAGCGTTCAATTCGTAGAGATTTTAAGCAGCAGAAGTAAAACTGTCGGAAGAAACCAAGTAAGCTCAATTAGACAAGTATCGCACCAAGATTATGGTTGCAGCCACATAATTATATACCAGTAAATAGTGTTGCTGAGATTTACAAAATTATAAAATTATCAAGAGTTTAAATTAGTATAGGCCTATCCCCCTATATCATTTCTTTATTCTCTCCTAGACATGTAGATTGTGTGTAATTTGTATGTTACTTTTACCTATTTTTATTCTTATTTTGTACTTGACAATTAATCCTAGTCTAGTCTTTTCTCAAGTTGTATTCTAAGTGCTGAAAACTTGTCTGTAGGCCTATCATAATTATGTATACATGTGACACGGATATATGACAATAAATTATATTATTATATCATTATTACTACTAATTATTATTGAGAGATGAAGCTACATTACAATGCATCCTGAAGAATACATACTGACATTATACCACCATTATAATGATTTAAAGTACAAGACAATTACTATAGGCATGAGAACTATAACCTCCAGAATACTTGAAAACTTTACAAAAATAATACTAATTATTAAGCCATTAATCACATAACTGAACCTGATGTAGTAAACGAAACCTAGATTATGAAGCAGCTAATAAACTTTGAAAAATATTCTTACCTTGACGATTGACGTTATAACTTATTTCAACCTTTTTGACAGTGTCGTTTGGTAAGCATACATTTTCAACAGCTGTTGTATTGAAAATGCAGCTGCATTCTGATTGGTTTAAATTATGCTGCCGATGACGTTTTCATGACGTAGTTATACTTTGGTACTGAATCGACACGGTCCGGTAAGCACAACCCGTGTCTGTGCCGTGCTGTTACTCAAAACGCAGAGGCTTGTACGCGTATTGTGTTTGAGATATGTCGAGGATTGACCAAATGAAACCAATGCGCGTTCAGAGCATACGCTTTCACGCGTATGTGCTGGAAAACGTACGAGCTCGAGTATCGGGCCCCAGTATTATGGTCAAGTGCAATTGGGAATGGAAATTTTAAAAGTAAAGAGATGTCATTTTATTGTTTATGCAGACTTCGATCAATCGCTTGTAATTATAAATGTGGGCAGAGATGAAGCATTCATCCGCAAAATGGTTGTTGCTCTGAGCCACGTCTATTTTGAGGAGATGTTGCCATATTTGGCTAACGGAAAGGCCGACCATTAACACAACTGTCTGTCGATTCAATCAAATAAATAAACCTATATTTTTGGCATATTTTGTTGAATTTTAATTATTTTCCCGAGTGTGTGCTTTATGTTTACATAATTTTCTAATCTATATTTCATGCCAGGGTTGTTGTATTTTTCCGGTGTTCGGTCACAGTAGCATGTCATACTTGACTATCATTTTTATATTGTAATGCAGCATATATCTGAAAGATGGGGTTCACCAATTTTGGCAATTCGTAGGCCTAATAGATTCGAGTATCCACTGACAACATTTATACCAGATTACGAATGAATGTAGGACTGATGTACCTGACTTGAATGTTAGGTGTACATGTCTGGAGTTGAGGTAAGCAAATAGGATATAGTATGTCTACGCATGTTTCACATTCATTATTTATTTATACCAAGTATCGAGACCATAGTAGGCCCTAACGTCCAAAGACGTACATTCGATGAAAGAATTTGACTGTTACATACACATGCAATGTATCAATCTCTTTGGAATAATAAATAAACTAAACTAATATTATCGACTCGTTAACGTCAATATTTATCGAATCCCAGGATAGGTGACGTGGGGTTAACAATACCGGCAATAATAACGGCAATCTCATCCATGTAAGGAACAAGGGTTGTAGCAATTGTGTTCGAAAGCACGCCAAATATTTTCAATCTTTGGATTGATCGCTCAACGTGAACCCTTGCAGCAGCAATTGAGACCGTCAACTCAGCATCGTCCTTCGACAATTGCTTCTTTTTACGCAGAAATGGAGGTCGTATTATTGCAATTCCTATCTCTTCACAATCTTTTTCAATCAGAAAACCTTTGTCGATCATAACTGCATCATGATACGGGACAAGTTTATCCTTCAGGTCTGACTGGTTGAAAATAGCCTTGTCGCTTGCTCTTCCCCCATACGCTCTGCTTACAAACGTGATCAGCCCCGATGGTGAAACACCAATCAAGAATTTCACTGTGTGCCCTCCCTTATAGTGAGAATAAGTCAGGATTCTGCATCTCAGACACCTTGTTTTTTCTGTCGGTACTTCAGTACAATCGAGCACCACCCGCGTTTTTCTATAAGGCGAAAAACAGGCTGGCATGTTTTTCAGAATTTCTTCCTTACCTGGCCAGCGTATTATTGGTTTCATCACACGTGCCAACTTCTTGACAACATCATGAAAATAGTTTTGACAAGTGGTTGCACTGCACTGAAGAAGTACAGCAAGACACCGAAAGGAAACATCTAGTTTCAACCGCATCATGGTTAGGACAATTCTTTCCTTCGTGGAAAAAGAAAAACGTTTAGAGCTTTCAATTGTTTCCACACATTTTGTAAGACTATTAAGCAAACCAAAATGGGGCAATCCTGTCATTGTTGTCAGCTCTTGATCGTTACGGATCAATTGTAAGACCGAGTGATACTTGGTAGTTTTGCACAAGTTCTCGTCGAACTGCATTTCCTCATCTACCATGAGTGGTTTCGAGCTTGCGGAACTTTCTTGTTTTGTAACTTAATCTTGCAGAATGTTTGGGTTTTACGGCGCGTCGACATCTAGGTCATTTTGCGCCGATTTGAATATTTACCATGTCCTTCACAAACTGTCATAATCTAATGTAAAGCACTATTGAGATCGAGTTGGACAGAACAATTGAAAGAAAGTAGAGATAGTGAAGCTGACGAATATACAGGCTCCGATGTAGAGAGCCGGAACCTACTAATAATACATGAACACATAACTCAATGTCTAGGCTAGTAAAAATCTAAAACTAAAAACATATAACTAGAAATCTACAATATAGAATATCTAAGAATATTACCTAAAACCACGGTTAAATATCTAAGTAGAGTAAAATTCTAATAACAACACTATTACTAATAGTACTGATAATACTAACACTAATAATACTATTACTAATAATACTAATTCTAATAATACTATTGCTAATAATACTGATTCTAATGACACTAATAATACTGGTACTAATAAGACTAATAATACTGATACGAATATAATCAAACTTGAGCACATAGCCATAATATAACAGGTCGATTTGAATGAGACCCTAATCAAAATACAGGCTCCGGTGTAGAAGGCCGAGACCTGCGTTTAAAAGGGACTACAAACTATCTACACTCTAACATATAACTAAATATCTAGGACAGGTTATGAATAAGAAATGAACCCAATTAAAATGCTGGCTGCGGTAATAATGCCGATAAGTGCATTTATATGGTCTAAATTGCAGAGAGGAGTCCAGCTTGAATGATGAAACCAAAAAGCGAGTCAATTTCAATCGAGTAATTGCCTAAAATGTCAGCTATGGTGTCTTCAAGGTTACACGCTTCCCTGAGGTGTCTGTATTCATCACACTCGGTTAGAATATGCTTCACCGTTAAATTAGCCATGCATTTGTCGCATTCTGGCGGCTCCTCGCCGACCAGAAGAAAGCTGTGTGTCAGGCGGCTGTGGCCGATACGGAGGCGGGAAAGCACGACCTCCTCTCGGCGACTATGTCGAATTGAAGACTTCCATGATCTCACCGTGTCCTTGATCTCTCGTAGCTTGTTATTGGTTATTCCCTTCCAACTGTCGTTCCATCGATTGAAGATAATACTTGATAGTGATGACTTGAGGTCGTTGATTGTGACAAGATGGATGTCGATGTGGGATTTCAGCGTAGCTTCCTTCGCATATCGGTCCGCTAATTCATTACCCTGTATATTAACATGTCCTGGGATCCAGCAGAAGATGACCTCTTTCTTCTTCTTTGTTATATTAGTTAGAATTGACTGGATCTTCTGGACATGATGATTTGTGGAAAGCATTCTTGAGCTGCTTGAAGAGAGCTCAATGAATCACTACATATAATAAATTTTTGCCTCTGGTCACGAAGAACAAATTGAAGTGATTTAATAATTGCTAGCAGTTCGGCGGTATAGACGCTACATACTGATTGTAATTTATAAGAGTGATGAGAATTTCCCACAACGAAGGCACAGCCAACTGCATTGTTCAATTTTGAGCCGTCCGTATACATGCATGTATAGTCCCGGTGCTTATGGAGGATCTCAGCGAATAGGGCTTTATATTGCTGTTGAGATGTGGAACTTTTTTTGTGGCCTGCTAGCGTTAAGTTGACGCTCGGTCGTGTAACTGTCCATGGGGCTACACCACAGATAGAAGCTACACACACTTCTGGGAGTCGGCAATCAACGTCCACTAAAAGTTCATGTAATCTAATTCCTAAAGGTCGCGTTGCTTGTGGTCGAGCACTATAAAGAGCATGATAGTTGGGTTTTAAGACAGGCTGTGACGAAGGATGAGAAGGAAGATCTTTCAATTCAGCAGCCAGACTAGTCATAAGGTACTCCCTCCTAACAGATAATGGTGGCTCACCTGCCACAGCGTACAGGCTCGGAACTGGGCTTGTGCGGAAAGCCCCAGTACATAGACGTATCCCCGCATTGTGTACAGGGTCAATGATTTTCAAATAAGATTGCCTAGCCGAGCTATAGATGCCGCTCCCAAATTCAAGTTTAGATCGAATCAGCGATCGGTACAGCCGTAGCATGGTCGTCCTATCCCCTCCCCATGATGTACCGCTAAGCATTTTGAGGATGTTCATTGCGCTTAAACACTTTGCTTTGAGTTGTTCAAGGTGAGGTAGCCATGTTAGTTTTCTGTCAAGAATCATTCCAAGGAAGCGAACCGTTTCTTCGAAAGGTAAAATATGATGCGAGAGTGTTAAGATTGGAGGAGGGTGATATGTACGGAGACGGCTGAAATGCACACAAGAAGTTTTCGTGGGTGAGAATTTAAAACCATTTTGTCCAGCAAATACAGATAGACGGTTCAATGTAAGCTGGAGCACTCGTTCAGCAGAGGTGAGATTGGCCGATCTGTAGAAGATCGCCAAGTCATCTACGTAGAGGGAGGAGCGTACTGGAGGTCGAACACAAGACGTGATATAGTTAATTGCTATTGCAAACAGTGTACAGCTTAGCACGGATCCCTGCGGAACTCCATTGTCTTGATTGTAAAGTGATGAGAGAATGGTACCGGTACGCACACGGAAGGTTCGGGCAGACATGAAGTTCTGTACGAAATAAGGTAAGTGACCACGGATATTCCATTTGTAAAGGGTTCTTAGAATATTGTACTTCCACGTGGTGTCGTACGCCTTCTCGAGATCGAAGAATACGGCAACAAGATGTTGTTTATGGAGGAAAGCATCTTGGATCTCACTTTCTAGATGAATCAGGTTGTCCATGACAGATCGATTGCGTCGGAAGCCGGATTGTTCGATGCACAGTAAGTTGTTTGTTTCCAGGTACCACATCAAGCGCTTATTTATCATACGTTCCAGGACCTTGCACAAGCAGCTTGTGAGTGCAATAGGCCTGTAGTTTGATGTGTTGTCTTTCTCTTTTCCAGGTTTCAGCACTGGTACAACGACAGCTTCTCGCCAAAGGGATGGAAAATCGTCTTCGAGCCAAATACGGTTCAGCATTTGCAGCATGAAGGATTTTGCTTGAGATGATAGGTTTTTAAGCATTTGATAATGAATGTTATCAGCTCCAGGTGACGTATCCTTAGCCTCAGCGAGAGCATTCGAGAGTTCCCATTCAGTTAGACGGAGGTTGTAGGTTTCACAGTTGTCTGAATTAACATTAAGCACCCTTCTTTCTGCCAGCTCCTTTATTTTAATAAAGCTGTCAGAGTAGTTCTCAGAGCTTGATATTTGAGAGAAGTGTTGAGCTAATGTCTCAGCAATATCTTCGAGTGAAGTGATCAGATTCCCGTTTTGTTTGAGACCTGAGATTGAGTTGTAGGTGGACTTTCCTGATACCTTCTTGACTCTATCCCACACCTTCGATGTCGGTGTGTGGATGTTGATGGATGAGACAAAGCTTTGCCAAGAAGATCGTTTCGCTTGTTTGATCGTGAGTCGGGCCTTTGCTCTCATCTTCTTGAACTTCACCAAATTATCCTGTGTGGGAGAATGTTTAAAATGGCGGAGAGCTTTGCGACGTTCTCTAATTGCCGACTTGCAAGCATTGTTAAACCAAGGAACAGGAACTCTATATGGTTTCGAGGATGATTGTGGAATCGATTCACTCGCTGCATGTACAACTTGAGAGGTAAAGTAGTTTACGAGAGAGTTAATGTCATCTGTCGCAATACGATTGAAATCAAGAACTGCCAGTCTAGTGTACTTCGCCCAGTCAGCACGTTGGAGTACCCACTTCTTGTGTCTTGCTGGTAAAGAATTAGATGTCAAAAGTGCGATGAGGATGGAGAAATGGTCACTTCCACACAAGTCAGGGTGGACGGACCATTCTAAGCTAGCGGCAAGTGAAGACGAGCAGAAGGATAAATCTATGGCTGAAAAGGTTCCTGATGATGAGGTGAAATGGGTATTCTCTCCACTATTTAGGATAATCAAGTCGTGATGAATGACACAGTCTTCAAGGAGCTTGCCTCGTCGATCAGTGTTGGAGCTTCCCCAGAGGTGATTGTGAGCATTAAAATCTCCAACCAATAGAAATGGTTTCGACAATTGTGATATGAGGCCAGTTATTGTTGACTTGGTTACAATTTCTCCAGGTGGGAGATACAGGTTACATATGATTATTGGGAGAGGAACGTGAACTTTAACAGCAACTGCTTGTAATGTGCTGTTGAGTGGAAAGGTTTCAGTATAGATGCTGTTGTGTACAGCTATAGCTACACCTCCTTGAGCTCGATCACCTGCGATGTAGTCAAGTCGGTGGAAATCATAGGTGCGTATCACGGGGTGATCTGTGGGCTTCAAATGAGTCTCTTGGAAACATAGAATAGAAGGTTGTTGAAGGGCAACTAACTGACGGATTTCCTCTGATCGGGTAAGATAGCCTCTCAGGTTCCATTGGACAAACAAAGACATGTTGAAAGGTAATCTCATTCTTAGGGACAATTAAAAACTACGAATATGATTAAAACGAAAACTAAGAACTAAGATTCACTAAAACTTATGGACTAGTTACAGACAGCTATAAAACTGTTTCGACTAGATTAGTGAGCTAATAATACTTTCAGGTTTTGACTAGATCTTTCCTTTATCTTTAAGGAAGTCCCGAGCCATTAGCGTCTTCTTCTTCGCGGTTCGTGGTCGGGGGGTATCTGTCTCCATATCAGAGGCATCGTCTCCGCTGAAGAAAGACCTAGGCTTAGCAGCTGGTGCCTCATATCCCTTGTTCTTCTCTCCACGAACAAGTTTCACGTTCGTACCAGTATCCTTCACTGGTGCTTGCTTCACAACAGGAGCTGGGGTCGCTTCCTGACTACCCAGTTGCTGTGTGAGATCCTTGATGAGTGCAGCTTGTTCTTCTATCTTTTTGTCTTGAACTGCAATACGTTCTTCTTGTTTTCGTTGGTTGTCAAGCAATAAGCCAATGTTCTTATTGAGGAGAGCAATTTCATTGTATAATGAGCGTTCGCCTTCTATAGATGCAGATGGTTTAGACTGAGCAGCTTGAGCAAAAGAAATTTTCGTGGAAGTAGCAGAATACAGCAGCTTAACTCGATTACGCGCCTCGTATGTAGGAATTTTTTCTGTTACAGTTAATTCGAGGATTTTCTTTTCTTCTCGCCACTTTGGGCAATCTCGGGAGTTTGATCCATGAGGAGAAGAACAGTTAACACATTTAAGCTCGTTATTGCATTGCTCTGTGCCGTGGAAATCTAATACACACAAGCCGCAAGTAGGCTTGCCCCTACACTGGAGCTTAGTGTGTCCAAATCTCTGACAAATGAAACATCTCATAGGATTAGGGATATAAGGACGCACTTGGAGTATGAGATATCCAGATATGATTCTTCTAGGCAGGACAGGAGTATTAAATGTTACGATAATAGTAGGCGTTGGGTTCAGTTTATTATTTATGTTTTCTGAATTCTATGGGTACATCAATTACTCCTTGCTTTGAGAGCTTGCATTTTATCTCTTCTTCAGAGCTACTCATCAAATCAAAGGAATGAATTACTCCTTTAGAGATGTTCAGTTGCTTGTGCACGCTGACTTTGACGGGGAAGAGGTTGACGAAGTGTGTTGTCTTCAACAAATTCTTGCTCTGAGTATCACTTGCTGTCTCGATCAGTAAAGTACCGTTTCTGAGCCTTTTGACATGATATCAACACTAAGTGACACGTGACTTACGAATGGAGTAAGGTGGCTCCAGCCCAATCAGTCGGATTCTCCTCCAATCTGTTCGGTGGACCTCCGCTGGGGGCGCTAGTGGCGCACAGGCAGCCGCATGCGCTGGCAGACCTTGAAGGACAAACGGAACAAGGTCAGCACAGTTGATGTGATGTTCAATCACTCAGCCAAGTTTACCTCAGTCATTGGAACAAATAATAATGGTATATTCCTCCTCTAACACTCCCACGTTTTTGTATTCAGTATCCTCTGAGAATCACAATAACGCATTGTTGTGCGTTTTCGCTGTGTTTCAACATACACTGATAGGAACCCTATCTCTCTCTCTCCGTGTCACGTGGTATTTCCCCGCCGGTCAGGCAAGCTGTCACGGCCTGATTGTTCTGATTTATATATTGAGTATAAACAACTGTTTATAGCCTAGTAATTGATGTGCCCGAAGTATGTGTACAACTCTGTATCACATTATCACAGTTTTACTCATCCATGATAATAACTACGATCAAGATTTAATTATTTCACCGCTTCTGTATTTTTACGACGAAATGTCTCACATTTGGTCATGTTCAGCACCGCTCTGGTCTTTTTTATGCAGCGAAATGAAGGGTTCTTATTCGCCATTTTCATTGACCCTATGTATAACCTACTGACAGATCCTTTGGACCACCCAGCTATCTTCCTCAGCAAGAACATGACCAAACAGTGACGTAATATAATCGCTGATAAAATAAAACAGCTTTATTCAGTTGAATAAAACATCAGTTAGATATTCGATCTGTTGCCTAGTTACATGTCTGAATAATAACAGCAGGCATGATTGTTAACGACAATTACCGTATATCCCAACGATATTCCTAACGTAATGAGCCCCCTCAAAGGATCCGGACACCTTGACGTGGTGTGGGGGCTTGCGTGGCCCCGTGATCCCCAGAGCTATCGTCGGGAGCAATTTATTTGCTCCCAGCAGGGTCACCCATGGCGATAAGGTCTGGGGTGAGGGTCCAGATAAAGTTCGGACCGTCTAGGTCGAGTGGGTTCCATTTTGGTGACCGGAGTTGGTGGAGGGAGAGCTGAGCATTGTGCGTATTCTTCTCATGTCTTTCCTAACCTTTCATCTCTTTTTCTTCATACTTCTCTTACTTTTCATTCTTTTTGCCACCTCCCTCCACCTTCTCGAATCGCTCACGACTGTTGACGACAATGGCAATGCACTGGACATGATTCGGATTTTATAGGATTAGATTGCACCTGAGCTCGTGATTAAGTGGCGTTGGTTGTATGAGCCTAATAGTTGGTCTTGTATGACAATATCATTTCCTTCTATTCTGCAAGAAGACCAATTGCGCTTATGAGCGTCCGGACGTAAAATTGGCACTTTCCTATCCGCCACTTGTTGAACGGGAAATCATTTACCGGCTCCACTTCATGCTACTAGCATGGAGTGGATCCGGTATTGTTTACAAGGCCCTATGCGGTAGAACCGACATGGGTTAGTTGGGTCCCCTACTCTCATGAGTAAGCCAAGTAATTGTGATAGGTTGTCCCCAAATCGTGCATGGATCCCCTCAATTGTCAACCCTCCCCCCCAAAAAAACGACCACGAGGATTAAATGAGACTCGACTACCACGAGATCAAGTCTTAAGAGACTTGAACTCACGAAATATACACTTACCAAGATTCCTTTTAATCGAGCGAACAGATAACATGACCTTTCAAAATGTATCACCTTTTGCAATAGAGAAAGGCTTGCGAGCAATTGCCGGAGAAGTCCGAAGTGCCGAAAAAATTCGAGAGAAAAAAGTGCTGCTGGTAGAAACCGCCACTGATATACAGACCTCTCTTCTGCTGAAAGCAACATCTTTCTGTGAACTCTAAGTAATGAGTAAGGAGTAATGAGCTGTCATGATTTGATGTGCTGCACCGCTGATGAGATTAAGACTGAACTTGCCAGTCAGAATGTGACTGATGTGTATCAGATATCTCGTCATGTGGAAGGCAAGAAAGTTGACACAGCTACTTATATACTGACCTTTTCGATCTCTACTCCTCCTACCAAATTATTAGTTGGCTATAATTCTATTACTGTACGGCCTTACATACCAAACCCTTCGAGATGCTTCCAGTGTCAGAAGTTTGGTCATACAAAGCTTCGATGTAGAGGAAAACCTACCTGTCCTTCCTGCGGTTCAGCCGACCATGGAGTAGCTCCTTGCGTGTCCGGTCCTCACTGCGTCAACTGCGGTGATGGACACGCAGCGTCGTCGAAAACTTGTAGGAGGTGGCTAGAAGAGAAGAAAATCAGCGAATTAAGAACAACAGAAAGGCTTTCATATCGCGATGCCCGACTGAAATATAAATCTTTATTCCCATCAATGTCCCTTCCAGTTACCTTTGCGAAGGCTACTGCTGCTGCTGCTGGATCAACAACCCAGCAATCAGCAGAGCTGCTAGCGCTAAAGGCAGAGAATGCGAGACTGATGGCGAATCAGGCAAGATTGGAAGAATTAGTTTCATCGCAAAATAAAAAGATTGATGATTTGCACGCACAGTTACAGGAATTGACCAAAGTGTTGAAAAACACATTTTCTCCAGAAGCTAAGGCTGAAACTGTCGAGATGCAGTTGGTAGCTGATGATGACGACGAAGCTGAGTCATTTGTGTCGGGTTCTGCTCCCGACGCTGCTGATAAATCGGTGTCGGGTGCTGAATCCGACACTCAGGGATTCAAAATTCCTCAACATAAACAGAGGAATCGAAGAAATGCCTCTGAGACGAGGAAGGACGTTGCCGCTGAGCCCGGTATTCCCAGTAAACCGTCTGGGGGGAAAACTTCTTTTATAAAGAGAAGTTAATATTAGTATTTGCCCGAGCTGGTCTCGGGTAATTTTAGTTTAAAGGAAAAAGTAAATAAAAGAACATGGCCTTGTTGCAGTAAAACTGCAACGGGTTTCGAGCGCATTCCGAAGAAGTTCGTTTACTTATTTCCAATTTTAATTGTAAATATCTGTGTCTACAAGAGACTCGTTTTAGACCAACAGACGTGTCTACCCTGAGAGGTTTTTCTTTTTACCGCAAAGACAAAGTTACGTGTGAGAGGGCTAGTGGAGGAGTGGCGATTGTCATCCATGACAGTTGCTATGCAGAGGAGATTACCTTGCGGACGCCTCTGCAGGCAGTGGCTGTCAGAGTGTCCCTCCCTAGCCCCACCACGATTTGCAGCTTATACTTACCACCTGCTGACAGAGTAACAGCCGTGCAAATGAATAACCTCTTATCCCAACTACCTTCCCCAATATTATTAGTCGGAGACTTCAACGCTCATAATGATATGTGGGGAAGTGATCATACAGATGGTAGAGGCTCTCTTGTAGAGGACTTTTTAACTGCGAGCAACCTGGTTCTTTTAAATACTGGTTCAGCCACCCATTTCAGCACTGGGTATGGCACTACCTCAATGATCGATCTCGCCGTATGCTCACCTTCTATATCATTAAATTATGAATGGAAGGTGCATGACGATCTTTGTGGTAGTGACCACTACCCGATCTTTTTGAATATCAACAACTTTCAAAATGATCATCACAGACATAGAAAGTGGAAACTTCAGCGCGCTGATTGGTGTCGGTTCAGGGAGCTTGTCGTCTTTGACGGCGATAAGACCTTCCCTGACAGTCAACAACACGTGACTTATGTCACAGACACCATCATAAAAGCCGCTGAAGCGACCATACCACTAACATCGGGTAAGCCAGGCCGTACTCCAGTACCTTGGTGGAATGACGAGTGTGCTGAAGCGATAAAGAAACGTAAAAGAGCTCTCCGAATTTTTAATCAATATCCAACAGCAGGGAACCTCAGTGCTTTTCGAAAGCTAAGGGCAAAAGCAAGGTATATTATTAAACAATCGAGGAAATCGTCCTGGGATTATTACGTTTTATCAATTACACAACACACACCAACAACTAAAGTGTGGGACAAAGTGAAGAAAATTTCTGGTAAATATGTTAATGTAGGCATATCTGGCCTAGAAATTAATGGTAGTATTATCACATCACCAGAAGAAATAGCTATGGCATCAGCAGGTCACTTCTCCAGCATATCGTCTTCTGAACACTACTCTGCAAGGTTTCTTCCAATAAAAACGTCGGAGGAACGGAAGGTACTTGATTTTGAAGGTGGTGTAGATGAGATCTATAACGCACCCTATAGTTTGTGGGAACTAACGTCAGCATTACGTGAGTCGCGAGATACCGCTCCGGGGCCAGACTTAGTTCACAATAAAATGTTAAGGAACCTATCACCAGGTGCTTTAGAATATCTTTTAGCTGTCTTTAACAGAATAATTTTGTTTGATGATTGTCCGGCTTCTTGGCTAGTGTCTACCACTATAGCTATTCTAAAACCAGGAAAAGACCGCAAGAACACCCAAAGCTACCGACTTATCTCACTCACAAGCTGCCTTTGCAAAATACTAGAAAGGATGGTCAATCGTAGGTTAATGTGGACCTTGGAAACGCGGAACCTTATTGCCGTACAGCAGTCTGGTTTTCGCCGCCACAGGTCGACCATGGATCATTTTGTTAACCTCGAAGCAATTATACAGGACACTTTCATTTGCAAACATCATCTCCCAGCAGTCTTCTTCGACCTCGAAAAGGCTTACGATACCACATGGAGATTAGGTATCTTGAGAACTCTACATCAATGAGGCTTTCGAGGGCATCTGCCCATTATGATCTCCAATTTTATGTCTAATAGAACTTTCAGAGTCCGCATTGGTGATACCTTGTCTCCATCTTTCACGCAAGAGAATGGAGTCCCCCAAGGCTCGGTTTTGAGTTGTAGTCTCTTTCTTATAGCCATCAATGATATCGTTTCGAATATCAAATCACCTGTGAGCTGCTCACTTTTCGTAGATGACTTGGCGATTTTCTGTAAATCAGCCAAGTTAACTACAGCAGAGCGGCAGCTCCAGCTAACAGTTACACGTTTAGAGCGTTGGGCTGACGAGACTGGTTTCAAATTTTCTGCTAGTAAAACATCTTGCATCGATTTTCATCGCCTAAGAGGTCTTCAACCACAGCCATCACTTACACTTTCAGGTTCTGAACTCACCGTACCGGTATCTGAAACAGTCAAATTCCTAGGAATGACGTTCGATCGGAAATGAAACTGGAAGCCACATCTACAACAACTAAAGTTGAAGTGCTTGAAATCGATGAATATTCTTAAGATACTTACCGGCACTTCTTGGGGAGCAGACAGGGTGACGATGCTGAGACTTTATAGAGCCATGATCCGGTCCAGACTGGACTATGGCTCTATAGTCTATGCATCAGCCAGAAAATCGTACCTGCAAACAATTAACACAGTTCATAACATAGGATTGAGACTGGCAATAGGAGCATTCCGTACGAGCCCTATTGTTAGTATCAACTGTGATTCCGGCGAACCTCCCCTAGATATAAGACGAGACTATTTAATTTGCAGCTTCATCTCCAACCTCCGCGGCATGCCGAAACATCCAACCTACAATACAGTATTTTGTCCGAGATATAAGAGGATCCATGAAAGTAGGGATAATGCTACTAGACCTCTTGGAATTCGGGTCTCTGAATTGTTGAGAAATAAAAATATACTGCTCCCATTTGTTCAAGACATAGCATTTAGTAAAACGGCTCCATGGTCTGTTCGTGAACCTGTTTGCTTGACGCAACTAGCCCAACACACAAAAGCAACCACACCGGACTCAGTATACCGACGATACTTCTATGAACTCTGTCACTTTTACAAAGAATACACATTCATATATACCGATGGCTCAAAGTTAAATTCAGCAGTAGGGTGTGCTTTTACCATGGGTGCTGTGAGTTTGAAATTTAAATTGAATCCCTTATGCAGTGTTTACACAGCTGAACTGTACGCAATTTATCGAGCGCTGTTGTATATTGAGCATCAAGGAATTGAAAAGGCTTTAATCTGCTCCGACTCCCTCAGCTCACTACAGTCCATTACACACATATTTCCAACCCAACAACTGATTCAAAAGATTCAAACTCTTCTTACCAACCTTGATGCTCTTGATCGTAAAGTAGTCTTCTGCTGGATCCCTGGTCATGGAGGAATACTTGGCAACGAGAAGGCAGACCAGGCAGCGAAGGAAGCTACTCTTAGAACACGAATCGATTATAGAGATGTACCATCAAGTGACTTAAGGAATGATTTTAAAATACATATAAAGGACTTTTGGCAAAATCAATGGAACTTGGTTGATAATAATAAACTGAAAACGGTTAAATCAGTTGTCAATTCATGGAGCTCTTCAAGCAGGGTATTCAGAAGGGAGGAGGTTGTTTTAGCTCGCTTGCGTATTGGACACACCCTGCTTACCCACGGTCATCTCCTCAGGCGAGAAGAGCCGCCTGAATGTGAGGAGTGCCTTGAGCCACTCACTGTTCGTCACCTCCTGATAGACTGTGACAGGTTCCGGGATCTGCGCCGGCGCTTGCGCATGCCGGGGGACCTGTCACTGATCCTAGGTGACGACCAGGCGGCTGTTGATCGCCTGATGGTGTTCCTGGAACAGTCTGGTGTTTTTAATCTGATATAAGTGTTATTTATTCGAGTTCGCTCTCTACCTGTTTCGGCCCTTTACACCGGAGCAGGTTTTTAATTGTTTACTGTTATTGTTATTAGTTCTCTAGTTAGAGTTAAGTCATAACTGGTAGTAAAGTATCTAGTCTAATAGTATTTGTGTTCCTACTACACGTGTTCCGGAGTATATTCTAACTGTTAATTGTTGTTGTTGTTAGTTCTATAGTTAGGTTTAAGTTGTAATATTAGTAAGATATCTAGTCAAATCGTGATACTATTCATAGGAATGAACTCGGACATTTGAGTGTTATTTATTTGTAATTTTACCATAATGTTCACTGGAGCATGTGGTCACGATTAACATTCTGCCGGTCAATGCTTTATAACCAGCAACTAGTACCTTGGACTAATTAGCTCATCAGCTCATAGTACAATAGGATACGGCCCTTTACACCGCATCTATTTGTCCCTCTTTTATGCCAGATCGTATAAGTAACCATTGACAGAATTATTATAATAGGTTGATATTTATTGTCTCATCATCAATTTCATCCTGAACAGCATTAGTTTTTTACCGGCGCAATATAACCACGTCGTTGACGCGCCGTTAAACCATAATATTCATTCATTCATTCATTCTAACGTAATGAGTCATTTATCATATTATTATTATTATTATCATCATTATTATTATTATCATTATTATTATCATTATTTTTTAAGGAATAAAATATGCCATTATATTCTATAATTATTATTTTCCATATCAAAAATTTGACACTCAATCAATTTAAGAAATTTCAAATAACGGATTCACGTGAATATAAATTGTTAAAGTACATTCAGAATTGTAACTCTGATCTTGTATTCCTTTCAAATAGCTCTTATAGTCTACATCAATCAAACACAGAATAGTATATTTCAGACATCCCCAATGTAATGGAGTGTTATTCACCATATTATTTTTATTATTATCATTATTATTATTATCATTATTATTATTATCATTATTATTATTATTAATATCTCAATTATTATTATTTTCATCAATATTATTATTATAATCATTTTCAAAATATTATATCATAATTTGTTTGTATTTATATTTTTACTCATATATGCCTACTATGTATACCAATTACCTCGGAAGAGGGTCAACGGTTAAATAAACATACTTACTTACTATGTAACTATTCTAGTATTGTTGTCAATAGCCTGCAATAATGTAAACTGATTGAGTAATCTAATAGAATCAAGAATGTAGTAATAATAAATTTTGTTATGTAATAATATCGAAACTTGATTCAAGAGCTTTGTTTCCCAATTGAGGCTCATTCATAATAATTATAATAATACCGACATTTTTCTAATTTTAATGCTGCTCAACGACCCCTCTAACAGCTAGTTTAAACGGGGGTACGAATGAGCGGGTGATGATGGAACGATGACGTTTGGCTTGTAAGAAAAGGGAGGTGTGGAAGGAGATGATGGAAATTTTGATTTTTCATTGATATTTTTTTCCTCATCTTTTTGGCCATTATATTGTTTTCCTACATTTTTTAAATTGAGGAATTATGAACAGTCAATTTATGAGTAAGGCTATCTCATTATTTTGGAATGAGAACTTGACCAAATTTGTGCACTCTTCTCAAGAGGTGTCATATTACCAGCTATATTGGTGCTGGAATGCAAATAATTATAGTGCATGTTATTTTGAATTTTTGTGAATTAGGTTTGTTCAAAACTTCAAATAGTATTTAAATTTTGAAAATTTTCCATAAATATAGATACATATATGCATAAACAATACAACCATGATAGTACGACGTTCAGGGGCGACAGTTAAATCGTCGTATTATCGCGATCGTCGTTATAAATGAAATGTATCCCTTTTTTTTGAATTATAGGGAGATGAAGGATCAAGGAAAATTAATTACAATAAGATACTGTGTTGTCGTCAACAATTAAGATTTATGTTGTAGTCAGTGAAGTTATGAATATAACAATAATTATCATTATGTATTAGGTTTGATGGCGGGTAGGATTTTTCCTACCGCGGGCTGGAGAGAGGAGAGCGCGTGAGGCGAGCTTGACTGCATCTTTGCAACGAAGTGTACATATTATTATTGCTTGTTACTTTTTGCAATTAATTCGTCGTAGAAATTGCATTTTTGATAGTGTGGGGACCATTTTAATCGTCGTATTATCGCGATCGTCGTTATAATGAGCGTCGTACTAACAAAATAAAATAACATTGAGTCTTATGGGGGATTGGCCGGGACTATCTCAAAACGACGTTCTATCGCGATCGTCGTTGTATCGAGCGTCGTACTATCAAGGTTGTACTGTATTTCATTTTAAATTTCGAATTGAGTCTAAATCATTATGGCTGCAGTTATGAAGCAGGGGGAGACTGCTGAGCAAGCAATGATAAGACTTGCTCAGGAAGTTAAAACTCTGACCTTAGTTGCACAGCAGCGCGTGGTCAGTAAGGATTTAGGGGTGGCAGCGTTGATACCGGTATGGTCAGGCGACGCCAGTGGCGTACTGCTAGGCCAATATTTTCACAATATTGATAGTGTAGGGGCGTTAGGGAACTGGGATACAAAAGACAAGAAGAGGATACTTACACTTAAATTAGGCGGGGTAGCAATCGAAGTTTTGAGAGGGGAACCGGAACTTCTCGGGGAGGGGGTGAAGTATAACAATTCAAGGCAAGTGTTAGAAGAAAGGTTTAGGAAGAAGATGCCAGCTCAACACTACTGTAATGAGATAATGACCGCCTCTCAACGAAAGCAAGAATCACCGGAAGCTTTCGCGGACCACCTGAAGAGACTGAATTTGCAGACGATTCGTCGTGTTGAGTGTCCAATTGAACAGAAGATAATCAACGAAGAGGCTCAGCGGCGCCTTCTGTCAGCATACGTGTCGGGCCTTCGTGGGGAAGTGGGGCGCCTTACGCAGCTAAGGATGCCAGAGACACTCAAAGAGGCCGTGGAATATGCCATTCGAGCGGGGAACTTGACCTGCAAGAAGGAAGAGATGGAGGTGGCGAAGGTATTTCCGGTAACGGTGACATGTCAGTTCTGCAGTAAGCCGGGACATACGGCTGATCGGTGTTATGCAGAAGCAGATGACCACCGGGAAGCAGGATGGCAGTGTGAGGCAGGAGAGCGGTGGAGTTAAACCAGAATTCAGGCGAAGTGAAGACAGAGAGTGTTATTTCTGCCGCAAGAAGGGTAACCTGGTTCGGGATTGCAGGATGAAGGCTGAGGGGACACGGTCGTCTACTGGAACTTCGGGAAACGGCGGTGTCTCGACGAGAACTCCGTCGTAGAGGCTGTCCAAGACACGACATACAGGATTCCGGGAGTAAAGGCTGATGGTACCAGAGATTTGGCCATCGAGTTCGCAGTAGAGGGCAATAGAAGTATCTGGATGATAGATACAGGTGCCGCTGTTTCGTTGGTCAAGCCTCACGTCTCGAGGAAGTCGATAAGCGTATGTAGTGTCAACGCAAAAGGAGTGACCGGGCATTTCCTGGATATAAAAGGATCCCATGAAATTGAATTTGACTGCGGGAATAATATCAGTGTGAAACAGAACTGTTCAGTATGCCCCATGGATATCAAGTATGACGGCATTCTAGGGGTTGACTTCTTGGAGCAAGTCAATTCTGTGTTGGATATGAGTTCACGGACGCTGGAAATATATGGAAGAAAAATGAAACTGGTGAAATTCGACAGTACGGAGTCATCGGGCTGTGTGGATCGGAATTTGGGAGTAGCTAACTCAGATAATGATTCAGGAGATATGTTGGGCTGTTGCGCCACCTGCAGGCTCCATCAAGAATATCAACATGGCCAGGATTCGAACCCGGAAGTCATAAGTTCAGACCGACCCAGAGTGTCATCTCAACGGCATCAAGAGGTTGAATTGAGTACGACTTACCCGATTACTGCATCGAACCCAGGATTAGTGAGCTATCAGAGCTAACTTCCAGATATTGAATCTAGGACTTGGCAGGTGGATAATCACGCAAGTCTTAGTCTTCCAGCACGAAGTGGAACCACAGTTAAAGGGAGGCTGAATAAGGCCATAACTGTGGTGCCAACACAGGCCGTGGTGATAGAACCCGAAGAACTAAAGAAACATGGGATATACGTTTCTCGAATAGTTGGGTTTTTCACGGACAAGAACATGGTCCAGATGACAGTCATAAACTTGAAAAATGAAAGAATGAATTTGAATAAGAATATGTTGCTTGGAAATGCAACAGTATTTACGCTGAGTGATACACATGACGGCGGGTTGCGCCATACTAACTGCAGTGAGTGTCAACGGCAGCATGTTGAGCCGAAGCGCAGTGATAATGCAGCGTCAGCGGAATCTAGTTCTATAGTCAGACCACACATGAGAGGTGGCTCGGTGAAATCTATAGTCCGGTCACAGTTAAGAGGTGACAAGCAACCGAAGGTCCGTTTGATGGCTGCAGAAGACGGGAAGAAGTCTTCGGAGAAGAGTCTTATAGCTTCTGTCAATGTAGGAAAACAGGAAGTGACTCGAATAGTTCGGTTGGAACACATACCACCGAATGAGAGGGAGATGGTAAGGGGCGTGTTTGCTGAATATGACGATATATTCCAGGACCCGGAGAGTAACTCCACTGGGTGTACAAGCAAGATTAAACACAGAATAGATACTGGTCAAGCCAGACCAGTACGGAGATATCCCCACCGGATACCACATGAGCACAAGGAGGTTGTGCGAGAGCATGTAGAAGACATGCTGAATAGAAATATCATAAGACCGTCGTGCTCAGCGTGGAGTTCACCCGTGGTGATCGTACCGAAGAAGTCGGTAGATGGAACTCCAAAGTTTCGCTTCTGCACGGACTTTAGAGGTCTAAATAGTGTCACTCATGGAGACAGCTATCCTATTCCGAACATTACGGATACGTTGGATAGATAGCTTGGGTCATGCTAGGCACTTCAGTACCCTTGATTTGGCATCGGGGTTTCATCAAGTCGAGATTGAAGAGGCTGATAAACCCAAAACAGCATTTTGCGTTGAAGGAGGCCACTACGAATACAATAGGCTGGCTATGGGCCTCCAGGGAGCACCAGCTACATTTCAGCTCCTGATGGACAACATTTTATGTGGTCTTAAGGGTAGTGACAAGTGCCTGGTGTACATGGACGATATAATTGTGTATTCGGCTGATATGAAGGAGCACGTATCTAGATTAAGAGAGGCCTTTGAGTGCCTCCGGGATGCCAATTTGAGGGAGCAGCTGGAGAAGTGTACTCTTGCCGCCAGTGAGGTAGCGTACTTGGGACATGTAGTTACCAAGGATGGGCTGGAACCGGATCCGAAGAAGATAAGAGCTGTGGAGGAATATCCTGTACCACAAGATGTTGCCGGGATTAAATCTCTCATTGGCCTTGTAGGATATTACCGGAGGTTCATTGCGGATTACGCTGAGATTGCGAAACCACTGAACGAGCTCACTGAACGGGATATACCATCCAAGTGGGGTGGGAAGCAGCAGTCCGCATTCGATACGCTACGGCAGGCATTGTGTGAGGAACCTATACTTAAGTATCCTGACTTGAATCGACTATTCATTCTTAGTACTGATGCATCTGGGGTAGCATTGGGAGCTTTCTCGTCCCAGCGTATAGGGGACGAAGAACATCCAATCGCTTACTCCAGTAGACAACTCAACAGTGCGGAAATGAATTACAGCACAACGGAAAGAGAAACGTTAGCCGTAGTTTGGGCAACAGAGTATTTCCGTTGTTACTTGATTGGTACACGCTTTACAATAATAACGGATCATTCTGCTATTCGATGGTTGCTGAATTTAAAGGATCCTTCTTCACGATTACTAAGATGGGCTTCAAGATTGTCGGAGTTTCAGTATGACGTAATTCACAAGCCGGGGATTCAGCATACAAACGCGGATAGTTTGAGCCGGGTTGTGGCTGCAGTCAGGAAGCTTCCGGCAGGGCCATTAAAGAAGACGGTTAATTGGTCCAAGGAAGAGATCAGAACCGAGCAGGACAAGGATTCAGATTGTATTGCGTTAAAGGAGAAGTCACCTGAGTATCAAGTTGACCAGGATGGCGTGCTGTACAAGAGGTCGAGGAATGGCACAGAAGAGATCAGTCAATTGGTCGCACAGAGGACCATGAGATTACGCATACTAGAGGACATGCATGACAGTGTGTTTTCATGTCATCCAGGATATCGACGAACGTATGAGCGGGTACGTCAGGGATTTGTTTGGCCGAATATGAAGGCAGATGTCACACAATATGTGAAGGGCTGCTCATCTTGCAATGAGAGGAAGACAGGGCGACATCCTGTTGCGCCGTTGCAGATGCACGAGGTCGTAAATCGTCCCTTCGATTTGGTGAGCTGTGATATTGTCGGACCATTACCAACATCTGAGGCTGGTCATCGTTACATGCTCACATTTATGTGTGCCTTCAGCAAATACTGTGAAATAATTCCTTTGAAAACGCAGACAGCTGAGGTAATAGCGCATGAGTTTATGACGAAGATTGTGACACGGCACGGTACTCCGAGGAAGCTTTCGACTGATTAGGGGAGGAATTTCGTG
The DNA here is from genome assembly GCA_907164805.1 of Brachyptera putata. Taxonomy (NCBI): domain Eukaryota; kingdom Metazoa; phylum Arthropoda; class Insecta; order Plecoptera; family Taeniopterygidae; genus Brachyptera; species Brachyptera putata. Next base: position 149,686 of record OU015462.1, on the reverse strand, counting down.
TTGGCATCAATGAAGGAGACCTCCCTACAAACACGAAGCATTCCTTAGACATGCCTGAAGCTTTCTTTCAGGGCAGGTGAGGCATGCCTGGGGCATGGCAAATTCACTCCTCACTTGCCTAGAACTTGCCTGAAACACTCCTTTTTACATTAAGGCGGGACTCCAAAGGCATGCCTCATCTGCTCTAGGCATGCCTTGCGGGGCATGCTTGGGGTGTGCCCGGAGCAAGCCAAGGGCATACCCTGGCCAAACCAGTTTGATGACGTGCCTGAAACCTGCTATTGGGGGATATTTGAGGCATGCTTTAGGGCACATTTGAGGCATGTTAAAGCATGCCAGGGGCATGACATTGAGGCATGCCCAGAGCATGTATATATATTTATACAATACTCAATAGATCATAGAATGAACTGACTTTAAATATTGAATCAAAGCATATATTCATTTCACAAGGTGCGAAATTGATACATACATATTGATAGTTGGTTTCGTCTATGATTCATTGAATATATATTTATGTATATATATATATATATATATATATATATATATTATATATATATATATATATATATATATATATATATATATATATATATATATATATATATATATATATATATATATATATATATATATATATATATATATATATATATATATATATATATATATATATATATATATATATATATATATATATATATATATATATATATATATATATAGATATATATATATATATATATATATATATATATATATATATATATATATATATATATATATATATATATATATATATATATATATATATATATATATATATATATATATATATATATATATATATATTATATATATATATATATATATATATATATATATATATATATATATATATATATATATATATATATATATATATATATATATATATATATATATTATATGTATATATATATATATATATATGTATATATATATATATATACTGCCAGTTTACCTATAAAAATGAACATTCATTTGTGTAATACAGTGCAGTCTGTGAAAGTTTACACAAACGTGATCAAGTTGTATTCAGGATTATGACGCTTAGGCCTACTTTTGAAAATGACAATGTAGGTCATTCCATACCCTCAATCAAGACACTCAACAGGTAATGAGGAGACATTTCATAGGTATGTAAATGGCAAAACAAGGATTATTTCCCCCAAATGACTGGTACTTTTGATCCTTATACATCATACCTACCTGTAAAATACATGTTCAAACTATTTTTATTACTTTTGCATAGTAATAGGGGGACAATAGACTACAAATTTCAGAATGGGGAAGTAAGGAAGTCCTGTAAAATGCAGGATGCTTACCACAGGGATGCCACAGGTTACCAAGCAATCAACATATCGACATTTTACCTTTGAAAGAACACTAATTGGCAGTGGCTCCATTTATTAATGAACATTGTTTACATTTGCTGTCACACTGTTGTTGGTAGCACTAGTGAAAATACCATACATTGACACCTATTGGCCTAACTACATTACTAAACTAAATAAAATATCATTTGTATATAAATGTATGAAACTGTTTACAGATTTATGAAATCAACAGTCATAAATCATAATTACATTCGGTGTTATGTGTAGGCAAGTGGGCCTACATGTATAAAATAATAAAGCTGTTTGTAGGCACATAGCCTAAATCATCAGGGTTAAAGGCTTAAAACGGTTCCCAAGATAAAATCAGTGATGTACCCTAATTCGAGTCTTTTGTTTGCCTGTAACCCGAGAAGTTTCTATTCAAGAAAGTAAAAAATATACTTTTTCTACTGATGAACAGATGTGCAAAATTTCAATGAAATCAAAACCAGACATAAAAATGAGTCACTTGATTAGAAATAGAATGACCCTCAAATGGAATAAAGATGATACATATTATTTCAAGCTGTATTTTTCTACATAGATACTGAAATAAAATATTGGCATTTATTATTAGAAGAATTGAGCTACTTCATAGATATTATTTAGATTTGAATCATTTCAGGCCTACGTACGTGTTTTTATACAATTTAAAAAAATGATGACATGAAAGTCATGTACTGAGTACTGAGAAGTACTGAGAAGTATAATGCTTCAGACATCACCGTGGTTTGGTAGTGCATTGGAGCAAGGGGTACGATCACGTCATTTTTTGTAAACTTTTGTAAAGAATTTTTAATTGAAAAATACATTATAGAACATATAAGTTTATCAGCTTTGAGAGGATCTATTACCATTTTACGAAACCATTCATACGGCCAACATATCATTTAATTTTCTATACATAATTTAGTGTTATCAATTTATATTCCCGTTTATTCTTTTGTTTTATACCTCCTATTACTTTCACATTATTAATTCTTTATCTTATTTTCTTCAAAATAATGCATTGTTTTTTATACATTTTGTTATACTGTGTCCGTGTGGCAACCGTTTTGGCGGCAGTGTTTTTTAGATGAACTTTCTCTCTCTACATGAAATGACATGATAACAGGCCTGAAGAACAGGAAAATTCCAAGTGATGCTCCGAACAAGTTACTATTAATGTTTGCTAAGTGACTTGAGTGGCAGCCCTGCTAATTTAAAATTGAATAATATGTTGAATAGAGCTTCTAAGAAGAAATACATGTTTACATGAAAGTGGAGTAACGATTGAGACCCAACACTGAATTGAAATTAACCTACTGTCACCTACATTGAAAAGTAAGAATACCAGCAGCTTATTCTGTTCCTCTTTGTTATGTAAAGGAATGAAAATGAAAAGTTATCAAACTAACTCGGTTATTCGTTACACCTATGATTAATCATCTATGATGTGCCACAAGGTTAGCAAAGACTTGAAAAAAAAATAAAGTCCAGCCCACCAGGGTTTTGCAGAACGTAGGTTACATTGGGTTTTGAAAATCTCAGAAAAACAGTTACAATACAAAATTTAGTAAATGATCACAAATTAATATCTCTACTTGTCACAAAAATAATTACCGGTACCGAAGAAAAAAAAATGAAATTATCATTTATTACAAATGAAAACAGTTTGAATTATAATTGGTAAAAAATAAGGAATAAAATGGAGAAAAGTTTCGCGAGGTCCGTGCGCCTACATTCCTATTGTACGATGAAATGGCATTATATGAAAAACCGGGCGACTCAACCCTGCTCCAATGCGAGGCATCCGGGTGTACTTGGTCACACTTCGTCTGATGGTTGTGTGGTCGCAGTTGAATAAAAATTGAAGAAGAAACCATTAAATAGAAAATCCAACTATTTACGATAAAAAATCCCAAGTACCCATGACATATGGTCAAAAGCAGTTTATTATCAATTTGTTTTAATGTTTCAAACAAAAGAAAAAGTAGAATGAGATGAGAATCAAACGCGTGCCCCACGAACTAGGAGCACAAGCCTTTCGACTACTCTGTGAGTGCAGTTGACAGAACACCTGTTTACATGTCTGTTTGCTCTACTTGCTATAACCAAGGACGCACGAACCACGTAGTCTGGCCGAATACCGCCCAGTGGAGCAAGGTTGACCCGCTCCTTACGAAAATACTACGATAACAACTTGTAGACCTGGATAAAGATATCAAGAAGCATCTGAATATCAACTGGGATAGGCTAACAAATGATTAGAAATAATGCACCAATTGAAAAACACATTTGTGAGGAGTTTCCTTCGATGTATATGCCAACCCTGATTCTCCATCTCAATTCATAATGAACATACCTATTGGCTTAGACAGTATCATGGTAACGCATAGTTTCTAACAAATAAGTAATAACACAAGAGTAGATCCCCCACACAAAAAAGTTGGATAAGTACATACTAATTACTCTTGATACGGTACCAAAGACAATAGGCCTAGGTAATACTGGAACATGCACTGAACATGTAGGACTAGACCAATGAATATCCATGTTAATTCACAACATTTCATGTACCGGTAGGCCTATTATTGAAAAATTAGTGAAAAAACATTGGGTAACTAAGATGGGATGCCATTTTAAATATATGTTTAAATCTTTGTATATCCACAGAGGGGAATCGTTTGGTACCGGCACATTCATTTCTGTTAGTTTACACTTTCAATGACAACAAATGAAGTACCGGTAAAGGAAAGTGTTACAGCTTGTTTTGAGAAAAAAAATCGTACTGCTGTAGTTTAGTAGATCCTACTTGAACTTGAATCTGTAGACTTTCTTTGTTCTATCTCGAAGCGTTGAAATGAGAGCTGGAACCATTCTTGCATCTCATGTTCAATGCCACAATGCATTGCTGCCTCGAAAGATGAACGCAAACGAACTGCTTAGCTCCAAAATAAATGTACCGGTAGTTCTGATAAGCATTAATGCATCAGTTGGTCTTATTGCGGGCAATCGGAGTCAACAACTGTAGGCCTTCTCTTACATAACATTTTATAACACTAGGGAAACGCCTTATATGCGTTGTGAGATGAGCTTAGAAGTATGGAAATGTAGAATTAAGAATATTTGGTCGGCTCAATGTACGTATACAGGCCATGGATCACTTCAAAGGTTTGAAAACCGCGGCTGTCTGTTGGTATAGACCTTGGTTTCCCAACCATGGTACCAGTGCCTTCTTGATATCCATAACAGATTTTAAACGTTTTAATTTATTGGTGACACTTGTTGCTCACATTTAATAGTTTCTTTATTGCTTTCTTGATTGCTTTCATTGATGTGTGAAAAAGTAAATTAAAAATGCGTTCTCTTCGTTATTTCACATCCGATTGTCTCTCAAATCGCTTAAAATATGTATGATAGATCTTTCCATATTCAGTATAAATTTGAGAGCTTTTGGAAAATTTTGGTTTCCAAGTATTTCTCCCCGGCCTATTCTCATGGGGAATTTCCATACTTTCTGAATTTTTTACGGAGACACCGTTCGACCGATTTTCCTGAAAACAATCCCAACCTATTCTGGTATAACACCAATTCAGGAAAAAAGTTTCGAGTCGATTGAAACTTTTTCCTGACCTGTATGCCGCGTACAAAAGTACACAAAAAAAAAAAAAAAAAAATAAATACCAAGCCCAAAATTTTTCGGTTTATGGAATGAAAATCTACGCTACGCTCATCTAACTAGGAAAACGCCATACATGCGTTGTTAGACGAGCAAATGGTAATAGTATGGGTAAAAATGGGTAAAAACTGCTTTGAGTGGTACCAATTTAGCACATTTTGTGTTTTTTTTCTCATTCAGTACTGTAGACAAGGAAAACGCTTTATATGCGTTGTGAAATGAGCTTAGAAGTATGGAAATGTAGAATTGAGAACATTTTGTCAGCTCAATGTACATATACAGGCCGTGGATCACTTCAAAGGTTTAAGAACCGCGGCTGTCTGTTGGTATCAAGATCTATCAACCTTGGTTTCCAAACAATTATACCAGTGCCTTCTTCATATCCACCACAGATTTTAAACGTTCTGATTTATTGGTGACACTTTTTGCTCACATTTAATAGTTTCTTAATTGCTTTCTTAATTGCTTTTATTGATGTGTAAAAAAGTACATTAAAAATGCGTTTTCTTCCTTATTTCACATCCGATTGTTCCATAAATCGCTTAAAATAGGTGTGATAGATCTTTCCACATTCAGTATAAATTTGAAAGCTTTTGAAAAAAAAAATTCTAAGTATTTCTTCCCTGGCCTATTCTTATGGGGAATTTCCATACTTTCCAATTTTTTTCCGGAAAAAACCGTTTGACCGATTTTTCTTAAAAACAATCCCAACCTATTCTGGTATGACACCAATTTGTAAAAAAAGTTCCGAGTTGATTGAAACTTTTTCCTGACCTGTATGCCGCGTACAAAATTACACACAAAAAAAAAACAAAAAAAAAACATAAAAACCAAGCCCAAAATTGTTCGGTGTATGGAATGAAAATCTTCGCTACGCTCATCTAATAATTCTCCTTGAATCATGACGTGGATTTCAACTAGGAAAACGCAGAATGTGCGTTGTGAGATGAGCGTAAAAGTATGGAAATCTGACTTTAAAAATCTACAAACATCTACAAACCTTGGACTACTTCGAACGCTGAAAAACCTTACCTGCAACTTGTTGCTATTTATAGAGCAACCTGTCTCATATTATACACTTTGCATTACATGTTTTGATCCTGATATTCAATGAAATGTATACTTTTATTGCGTTTTCTTCGTTATGTCTCATCCGATGTTGCACAAATTATTGAAAATGTGTATGATAGTTGTTTTCATATTCTGTATAATTGAGAGCTTTTGGAAAATTTTGGTTTCCCAAGTATTCTCCCCGGCCTATTCTCATGGGGGAATTTCCATACTTTCCAAATGTTTCTGGAGACAACCGTCCGATCGATTTTTCTGAAAAACAATCCCAACCTATTCTGGTATAACACCAATATAGGAAAAAGTTCGAGTTGATTGATTTTTTTCCTGACCTGTAAACCGCGTACAAAATTACAAACAAAAAAAACAAACAAACATAAAAAACCAACCCCAAAAAATTTTCGGTATTTTTTTTTAAAAAAAATTTCCCCAAACGCCACCCTAAAATTTCGTTTCGCAAAAAATTCCCAAATGTTTTTTTTTTAATGCTATTTAAACCAAAACCCCCCAAATTTTTGGGTTTATACGGGGGTAGGGAATGAGGCGGATAAATGAAACGTCAAGTGATGTGGGGTAAAAGGGACGTTTAAAAAAAACCCCCCAATTCCCCTTTATGCGGCCTCGAACCCCCCCCCAACGGTGACTTCAATTCTACCGTTAGCGATGATTGATTTGAGCCACCGGGGCGGCTCCAATGTTCATTTTCGAGAGGCTTACTAGAATACGGGACCGGGCGCTATAATTCTACGACCGAAAATTTGATTGTTTAGGTTTGAAAACAATTGGGAAAGGAAGTTCCCACTATAGACCCTTGTGAAACCCAGCTGTGATCAGTTAAATTTTTTAAAAATTTAAAAAACCCTCTTTTTCTGAAATGGTATTGGACGGCATTAGCGGGATTCAATTTGACATACTGAGAAAAATTTGGGTTCGTTTTTGGGTTTTTATGTTTTTTTTTTGGTTGTTGGTTTTTTATGTTTTTTGTCGTTCTCCACGGGTTTAAAACCCGGCTACAGCTATCAACTTAAAACCCTTTTTTTTTAAATTTAGGTTTTTTCCGATCTAACTTAATTTTGGGTTTTTGGCATTATCGGGAAAAACCCTTTTTTTTTTATAAATTTCCGAAATTTAAAAAATACCCACTGAAAAACCACAGGGGAAAAAAAAGTTTTTTTTTTTTTCATTTCCCCGAAAAAATAAAATTTCAGCTAAATAGAGAAAGCCATTTGGGAAAAAAAAAAAAAACATAAGATGTGCTGTTTGGTTTAAAACTCAAAAGCAAAATTTCACCCATACTTATACTACCGCTCGTCAAACAAGATACATGGCTTTTTCCCCTATTTTTGTAAAATAGAACCACATTTCCACAGGACGTTGTGACCCTGGTTTTTTTTTTGAAGCCCTCAAATTTTTTAATTAATTTTTCAAAATAGGGATGGCTTTTGGACCTTAGATTTAAGAAACTCCCGATTTCAACCCTTTCTATTGTTTCATCAGAATTTGTTCGCTAAAACCCCAAAGGGTTTTTGAATGATATTTCTTTTTCTTTCCCTTCACATTTTGAAATGATGCTTGTCATATATTTTCCTTTTCTTTCCTACAGAAAAAGCAATAACAATCAGGTTTGGGAGCTACTACAAATAACCCCGCCCCCCCTTGAAAAAAAAAAATTTTGTTTTCAACTTTTCCCCTCTTATCTCTGTATGTGTTTTAAAAACCTTTTTTCATTTTAAAGCACAAAAATTTAAACTAAAAACATTAAAAATCCCCCAATCACTCTACACACAATTAAAAAGAGGTCCGTCCCGGCTCATGGGGACTAACAATGTTTGCCCGCAGAACCCAGTTTCCCCAGGGGTCAAACTTTTAAATTTTTCCCAACTGCATTAAAAGCGTCAAAATTTTGAATTTTTTTCAACATCAGGGGGAAACTAAAACTTACTTGACAAGGTTTGTATGCTTTAAAAAGTAAATTATCGTCAAATATTACTTATTTTACTTTCAATGAAATTTAATTCACTTTTTTTAGTTTGACTCATTCAAACAAAAATTTGAAAATTGTTAAAATTGAATAAAAAATTTTTATTATTATGTAAATGCCAATCCTGGGACCAATGAAATTCCCCTCTCATTTTCTCGGGGGTTTTTTTTTTTTTCCAAATTTACTCCGAGAATTTCCCAGACTTTTTACGAACCTCGAGGCTCTGATTTTTTTACATTTCCACACATCCATTCGAGAAAAAATTCCTAACGCCTGTTTGGCCCCCATTGGGTAAAGCCCTGTTTCCCGGGCATTCAAACCAATTTTTTGAAACTGCCGGGAAAGCAATTTCCACAATATATACATATTTTTATTTTATATAATATATATTTTATATATATATATATATATATTTTTTATATTTTAATATTATATATATATAATATATAAATATAAAAATATTTTTATCATATATATATATAATTTTAAAATTTTAATATTATATATATAATTTATATTAATTTTTTTCGGATACATTTGTTTTAAATTGAAAAATTTCTTTTTTTTCTCTAACTTTTCGCTTTTTTGGAACACTTTCTTATTAAGAAAATTTTAATTTTGTTTAAATAAAAAAAAATTATTATGAAAAAACCCCCGTGTATCCGAAAACTTAATACAATAATTTAATCCCTTTTTTGGGGAAGCTCCATACTACTTTCCCAAAATATATACTACAACATAAAACATAATAAAACCCTACATTATTTTAAAATTTTATATATATAATTTTATATATAAAAGATATATATATATATAAATATATATATAAAAATATATATATATTTAAAAATTCCCATAGGGTTTACGTCGCCATTTTGGAAGGATGGTCCCCAATATTTTTTTTTGTGCCCTGAAAAAGGTTCCGAGCGGGCCTTTCCCTACATCTCACACCACTAGCGATTCGGAGGGTTTCGGAAATTATCAAACAAAAACAATTATAATGTAAATAAAAAATTTTTGGTACGTTTTTCTTCATAAATTATTCTTTACAAAAAAATAACTGCGAAAAATCAAAAAAAAAGGTTCCGAGCGCCTTTCCCTTTCTATTTCACACACTGGCGTCGGATGGTTCGTGGGGTTATTATACACATCAAAATGAGGGAAATGAAACAAAGCAGGTGTTCCGATTTTTTTTTCATATTGAATTTTTTTAAAGAAAAAAAACAAAACTGCAAAAATTTTTAAACAAAGGGGTTCAGATCAAGAGAATTGACACCCTGAGGTGAAGGTTTGGATTCCAGGGGTTTTTTGGAGGTCCTAATTGAAGGTAAAGGGTCTTGGGGTTCGAACGGGTCGAACAAGCTTTTTTAAATCATGTTTGAAGTTTAAAAAAAGAAGCTTGAAAAATGTCTCGTGGAAATGAACAAGAGAGCTTATTCTTTTTTTGGTGATTTCCATGTTTCAGGAAGTGGGAACGACGGGAAAGGAGTAGGAATGACAGGAAGTAAAAAATTGACAGGGGAGTAGGAATGACAGGAGAGTGGGGAGACGACAGGGGGTAGGAGACGACGGGAGAGTGGGAGACGACAGGAGAGTGGGAAAATTTAACCAGGAGGGGAGGAACAAAGGAGGGGTGGAACGACGGGAGAAGGAGATAAACAGGAGAGTGGGAAAAAACGGGAGTAGGAGATGACAGGGGGAGTGGGGAATGACAGGAAGTGGAAAATAACGGAGAGTAGGAGATGACGGGAAGTAGGAAAGACAAGAGTGGGAGATGACAGAAGAGAGGAAAAGGACAGGAGAGAAAGGAGAGACGGAATTAAGATGAAAGGGTTAGGAATGACAAAATAGAAAGGATTTGACGGGAGAGTGGGGGGATGACGGGAAAGAGTAGTAAGACAGGAGAGTAGGAGAAAACGGGAGCGTGGGAGAAAACAGGAGGTGGGAAACGCCAGGAGGTAAGATGACGGAGAGAGGAGACGACAGGAGAGTAGGAGAGGGACAGGAAATAGGGACGACGGAGATTTGGAGAGGACAGGAGAGTGGGAGAGACAGGAGGTGGGAGATAAACAGGAAGTAGGAGATGACAGGAAGTAGGAGAGGGACAGGAGAGTGGGGAAAATGACAGGAGGGGTGGGAAATGACGGGAGAGTGGAAAGGAAAAGGGGGATAGGAGAGACAGGAATAGGAGAGACGGAGAGTAGGGGATGCCCGGGAAGGTGGGAGCCCGACAGGGGGATTGGGAGATAAAGGAAAAGGAGGAGATGAAAGGAGGGGTAAAAAGGGGACAGGAATTAGGAGATGACGGGGATGGGAAAATGACGGGGAAGAGTGGACGACAAAGGTGGGAATGACAGGATAGTGGGAAATGACAGGAAGGGGAAATTTACAGGAAAATAGGAATGACAAAAGTGGGAGATGACAGGAGAGAGGAGATGACGGGATTTGGGAAATTACAGGATAGTAGGAGTTTACAGGAGAGTAGGAGGGGCCGGGCGTGGGAGAGAAGGAGATTTGGGAGACGGGAGGTAGGTTTATGACGGGAGATAAAGAGGACAGGGGGGTAGGAGATACAGGGGGGGGGATGACAGGAGAGTGGGAGGGACGGGAGATTGGGAGATAAAGGAGAGTGGGGAACACAGGAAGTAGGAGTTTTACAGGAGGTAGGAGATGACGGGGGATTAGGAGATTACAGGAAGTAAAAAGATGACAGGAGAGTAAAGAGACGGGGAGATAGAAGAGGGACAGGAGAGTAGAAGATAAAGGGGAGAAAAGGGAAATTGACAAGGGGAGGAGTGACAGGAAAGAATCTGGCACTCCCATTCCCTCACAGTTCCTCCATTTTTTGGAGAGTCAAAACCCAATTGTAAAATGTTTGACCTTAAAACTTTAGCCCAAATTTCGAAAAGGAATTTGAAAAAACCGCGTGAAATTATTCACCCTGTTTTTAAAGAGGAGTTTTTACCCGAAGATTCTATCCCAGTCTTACGTACTCTTCGGTGTTTTTTTTTTTTTTGTTAGCACCCCCCTTTTTGGCGGGGTTCGACCGTCTACATGAATTTTTTTTCTGTACCCGCTTTAACGAAACCAATTGGGAAACAAATTTTTTTTTTGGTTGAATCGGTTGGACCTTTTTCGAGAAATGTCATCTAAAATTTTTAAAAAAAAAAAAATGAATCAGGCTGGGCAAAAAAAAAATTGGGAAAATAAAAATCTCTCCTATTTAAATAAATTTTTCTTCAAAGTAAACAAAAAATGATAACAGGGCATCTTTAAAAGTTTGTACGTAATTCGGACCGCCGTTTTCAAAGCAAACAATGTAATCCTGTTTTTTTCTTTCCTCAATGGGAAGAAAAATGACGGGAAAAAAGTTGCTCTTGGGGAATGGGGTAATGGTAATAATTTACTGCAATTTAAAGATAAAAGGGTTTTTATTTTTAAAAAAACCCAAATACGCCCGAATGTTAAAAATTTTTCATAAGATCAAAGCTACATAAAAAACTTCCATTTTTTCCCACAAAAACAATGCTTTCCCCAAAGATCTCGATCATTAAATTTGCCAAATTTTATGGAAAATCTAGTCCCCCACATTCCCCCCCTGGTAGTGATACGCCCACGTAAAGAACTGAGTGTCTTTGTAAAAAAACTGCCAAAACGAAACCCACGACTAAGAAAGGTTCAAACGTCAACGAAAGCAAAAAAGGTTACCAAGTTTATCGAAATCCAGTCGCCACCTCGAAAAATCACGGCCCCCTAGATTTTGGTATCGAATGAAGTTTTTTTTAAATCTGAGTAAAGGGTTAATACGAGTTTTCTTGATTTTTTACATGATATCTCGCTCGGGGTACAAATTCTTTACGATGGCAAACGGGGGTTCCATGAAGGTCGAGCGAGAGGTTTTCTTTCGGGGGGCGGGGCCCCCATTTAAAAATGTGAAGACAAATTCGCAAAACGCATGGCCGTTTAAAAATTGAAGGACTCAAAACCCGGGAAATTTAAATTTAAAGGAAAACAAATTCATTCCCAAAAATTTTTAGAAAAAATTTAAAAAATCATAAATAAATTTTTCATTTTTTATTTCCCACTGCATTTTTTTCTCCGGGGGCCCGGTTTTTTTCCCGAGTGGGGGAAATAGACATTACCGATTTGTTTATGTTTCTGAAACAAAATGGGAAATGCCCCCACGTTATCCTCGGTATCAAAGGGATCAACAAATTAATTAAAATTTTTAAAAAGGGGACGATGTTTCCTTTTTTTCTCTGATATGAGAAAAATGAATGTTGTTTATATTGATTAAAATCATTTTCCGGGGTTTGGTGACCCCCTTTAAAATTTTAAAAATTTTAAGGTCTTTGGATCATTTGAGGGACAAAAAATGATTGGTTATCAAGGTTTCGTCGTTTTTCTACCGTTTCCCCGACGTATTTTTTTTTCATTTCATTTTTGGGTTTTGTATCCCCGCTTGGAGCGTATCCAAATTGGGGACTTAAAGATTGTGTGCGAATCCAAAATTTTTAAAATCGCATTTTTTATTTTTTGATTTAAAAGGCTCCAGTTGTTTTCTATCAAGAACGATTCGTCCCCCTTTACACATGGGAATAGAGGAAAATGGGAAAATGGCCCACTCTCAAACAAGAAAAATCAATACGGAATGTCCAAAGGCAAGGGCTAATTCGAAGGGGTATCTTCTGGTTTATTCAGGTACCCTTCGGGATTTCGGTGTTAGGGCGCCTTAATGCTCACTTTTTAAAAGGGGGAAAAAAAATTTTTTTTCCTATTGGGTAAGGCTTAGTGATTCCCTTTTTAACGATCTTTTTTAACAGTCCTGGGATTTCGTTTGGATGAATATCAGTTCGATAATTATGACTTTTTCCCACGGTAATACGATATGGGAATTTCTGAAATAAAGGGAAAGGACAGATATTTTCAATAATTTAAAAAAGGGTGAGTAAAAAAACCTATGTATTTAAAAATAGCCGGATTATCAGGCGTATTTAAAAATACACATTTTTTAAACGTTTTTACGGGCCCGCCAAAAAGGGATTCGAGTTAAAAAGCTTAAATTTCACCACCTTGAAAGTATTGAAATCTTTGTTTTCCCTTTAGATCCGAACTTCATATCTATACCCTTCAAATTAAAACCCCCAAAAAATGATATTTTACTAAATCGACTCCCAAAGGACTCTTTACGGTTTTTTTTAAGAAAATTATGATTCGAAATATGAAATGACCAACTTTAATTTTAGAACATATTCACCTGTTTTGGGAAAGGGAATTTTTAAAGTGTTGTGTCTTTTCAGGGTTTTTACCTTAGACGGCAGTGTCACCGAATTTCGAGCTTTCCCCCTTAATGTTCACGTTCACGGTACACAAAACCCTCATCATAACCCCTTTTGATTCTTTTTTTATCACCATGGTGTACCAAAACTTGGGCAATTGGAAAATGTTACGCCATCGATGAAGCATATCCCTTAGCTGGCCCCGGGGGAAACAGAGAAAACTGGACATAAAGGAGCTTCCCCGATTGAAGCACTTTAATGAGTCGAACCTGTCGGAGAGAGAAAACCAGAGTGTCTTTGAATTTTCCGATGGGAGGGAGTGGGGGTATCAGTAAATGGACACCATTTTCTGGATCGGACATCAGGGAAATTTAAGGAAATGAAGCAAGTAAACTCTGGGAAAAGCGAGGCGTTTTTAAAGTTTAGATGGAAAACGACTTCTTTTAGATTGCGGCGAACATCATGTGGGGAAAAATGCAGGGTTAAATCGATCTCTATTCTTGTATACTGTACTTTAATCCAAGGAAAGGGGTTTTAGGAAAAAATCGTTATTTGGCGATAACTTTTTTAAAGGGGATGGATCGAAAAAATTTAAACCCCCAAAAAACGGTATTTTAATACCGTCAAATGGTGTGAATATGACTATTTTTTCTCAAAAACCCTCGATTGTAGGGGTTAATTAAAAAAAAAATTTTTTACCGTATTTCGCCTGTAATAGGCGAAATTTAGAAAAAAAAAGGGGTACAAGTCGGAAGGTATAGAAAATATGTGTTTTCCCCGCTTTGTAAAAATTTATTTATTAAATTGATCTAATATTTTTTTATGAGAATAGTCCACGAAATAAACCAAAACCCCAAAAGGGAAAAATTTATGTTTAACATTTGGGTGCCCTTCAAAAAATCAACTTGATATAAATTTTTGAAAAAATTCAAAAGTTTTTTCTTTTTAGCTCGTCCCCAACCGCGGGGAAAAACCCAAAAAGCGTTTTCCTTTGTGATTAAACATAATTTTACCTTCAGAAGTTTTCCCAATTTAAATAAAAGGGTTTTGCTAAATTACTCCATGGGTCTTAACTGGCATAATCCTCTACAATTTTGACTTTTTTTTTGATACAGGATTGTTTTTTGAGGGGGGGGGTCGCGTTTCCCCTCCTTCTTTTTCTTTTAAAGGGGGTGGGGCGTGGTCGGATTGGTTTTTCTTATGACATGGACCCATTTCTTTCGTATAAAGGGGAACATGATCAATTTAAAAATTCTCAAATGGAAACACTTTTTTTCTCAGGTTTTAAATATAAAAAAATCATGATAAAAAAAGAAAATTGTTTAAAAAAATAAATTCAAAAAAAAATGGAAATTTTGGAAGGGTATATTATTTTTTTGAATGTGCAATTTTTAAATTTGGAAAAAAAAGGAAAAAAAAAATGGGTTTATAATTTTTTTTTAATTTTTTAAATTTTTTTTTTCGAGCAAAAAGAAAAAATGTGCAAAATGTCATCAAAATTCTGGTGGCCCAAAAATTTCGAATTTGTTTTTTTGATGATTCAATTTTCCCCATCAAAATACTCTTTAGCATTCCGTATGATTTTTCCTTTCCCTTTTTGGTTTCAATCGTTTTAAGTTCGATTTATTAAAAATGTCTCGTACTCTGTTTCCCAAAATGGGGTTTGATGGTGTTGGGCCCCCAAACTGGGCTAAACTTTGCAAAACCCGGTAGCCACGCCTGGCGTTCCATCATTTTTTTCATTACCACCAGCTTCCCCCCACAACTCTCTGTCCTCCCACTGTCTGTTTACTGACAACCCCCTCCCAATCCATCCCCCCCTTGCCGTTCCCCCTTCCCTTTCCCCGCCCGGGCCCTTCCTACTTTCTCCACATTCCCCTTTCCCCCAAATTCTCTCTCCCCAATCCTGCCCATGTCCATTTTAAAATTATTATTTTATTTAAATTTATATTAAAAGTCCGTTTTAATGTCAATTAAGATGAAAAAACCTTAAAATTTAAAAATTTACTTTTCCTTTCAACATAATTCGAGGGGTGAGAACTGAAACTGATAATGGATATAAATTTATTGGGGAAGTTTGTTTTTTGCAGGCCCCCTCATTTGGGCTCGAAAGGATTTTTCATTAAGCAGTTCAATATTTCTTCTAACTGAATTTACGTTTCGCTGGTTCCAAACAGTCTCACTGAAAGGAATTTTTCACAATCTGTTGAAACTATTGCAGTTTTTTTTCCGTCTCAAAAATATTTATTTTGGGCTCTCCAATCCTAAAAAGGGAGGGACCCCAAACCGGGAAACCCGGAAAAACCCAAAAAAAAATTTTTTGGGGAAAAACCGGGAAATTTTTTATTTAATTTTAAGAACGGAACCGGAACCCCCTAAAAATCTTTGGGTTTTTTTTCGGAGGGTTTCCTAAAAGGGTTTCAATACCGGGGTTCAGACTCCTTTTTTACCTTTATTTTGTTTATAACTTTAGTTTTAACTTTTTTTTCCCCACATTGAAAAATTTTTTCACGGGGTTGTTTCCCAAAACGGGCCGTTGTTCATTTTTTATCCCGATTTTGGTTTGGGGAAAATACTATGACGTTTACTTAGCCACAAAGGTGCCCGGACAGTTCCGGGGGATGGGGGGTAAGGCGTCAATTTTTAAGAAAAACAGTTTACTCAAAAAAAACAAGTTTTTGAGGAGGACACCACCCAACCTAAATTTAAATCAATAAATTTTAAAATTCCTTTAGTTTAAACCGTCAGAAGGAATAAGTTTCCCAAACCCAAAATAAAGTACCTCCAGGGCAAACCTTACAGGCAATGAAATGTTAGCTTGTTTCTTAGGGGAAAACTAGAACACTACAAAAAAACTGTGTCAATCTACTCGGATTTTCTCACACTTAAAATATAAACCGGCCCGCTGGGGGGCGCGGGCCCGAAAAAGACCGAAGTTATAAAACAAATTTTTTTAAAACAACAATAGGCCCGTTGAAAAATGGGGTTTTCAAACAACCCAAAAATATGAGAAAAATTTCCCCATTCCCCATAGGGCAGGGTTAAAAAATAGGTAGAAAAAAACAAGGTGTTTTACTTTTGGAAACTAACCCTGGGAAAAATCGGTTTATGATACACAACCCCTAGGTTTGGGAAAGTTTTGGGGGGTACAGCCTCGTCATGGATTGGGCCCATTTTTTGTTTAAACCCGAAATTTACTGAATATCTGATTTAAACCCAAACCCGTGGTCCAGGAAGCGGGGAAATTTCCCCCTTAAAATTAAAAAATACTTTTTACCATGCTTTTTAACCCGCAAACAATGATATTCACAGGGGGGGAACCCTGTAATACTAAAAAATATATTTCCTAAAATTATGTAAAGGGCCATACCTCTATTTTACATTGGGAAAACCACGGCCCTCTATCGCGTCTTCGGTCGATCACGGTTTTTGAGGCTTGGTTCTACCTTTTTCCCCTTTTAAACCCTTCAGGCTAGGGATACTGTGGACCTTGTCCTTTTAAAATAAAACAAAAATTTCACCCCCACAGACTTAAAAATATCCCATAAAAAGTTCGCGATCCCTAATTCATACTTGATGATTTAAAAATTGGACTAAAACCTCAAAACCCATAAAATCCCTGGATTTTAATTCGAACCAGATAATTGTACAAACAACCCAAACGAACAGTAAGGGGCGGGCTTTCTGAGTCCCCTTTGAGATTTCTACGTCTAGTAAAAGTAAATCAATCAAACCAATGACGTACAAACAACAGAGCAAACGCAGTGTTTGGAAACCCCCTGGGCCTCTATGAGAGTTTCCCTACGTCTGTACAAGTAAATTTAATCAAACCCAAACTGTACAAAAACCGGGGCAAACCCCGCAGGGTCGCCCTTGGGGACCCCTTGCGAAATTAACATACGTCTTACAAAAAAACCAAACAATGAAAAACCTTACCAAAAAAATAAAACCAAGGCGCAAGAGATTTGAACCGTTCCCCCCCGGGATGGGAGAAGAGGCTGAGCCCAGTGACAAGAACAAATCAATCGAAAAACTAAGAGTCGGGGGGTCACTCGATCTCTCGCGAGAAGACCAGTCGGGGGACCTCTATTGGGGACAACCATAATCCCCCCCCCAAACCCGGGGGGGCGGTCGGAAAGTATATTAAAATGAAAGTTCAATCACTAACATTTTTTAGAGATGCCCCGATAAAAACCCATGGAGTCGTTTTTTTGGGGTTTCCCTTGGACAAGTGGAACCGGAACCGGAACCCTTTTTTCCACTATGGGAAACCCGAACCGGAAAATTTTAAACGTAGAACCGGAACCCGGGAAACTTTTATTTTCCGTTGGGGCCCTGCTCACAGGCCTCGTGCCTTCCTTGGGGTTTTGCAATTTAAATTTTAGGCCCCTATCCCCGGGGAGATTGCGCTTTCGGGTCTCGGGGTTTCATATCAGGCGGGATTTACCCCTTTGATATAAAAGGTTATGAGTTTATATACAGGAAAAAAGCGAATGTGCGTCGTGAGATGGCGGTTTAAGAAAGGAAAACGGGATTGAAAAAAATTTAAAGTTAGCTCAATCTACATCTACAGGGCCTTCGTTACCGAACGTTCGAAAACCTACCTGCAGAACAAACCCGCGGGGATTTGGTTTAAACCCACAAATCATTGAAGGTTTTCACGATAGTTTTCTCCTATTCCCGTATGAATTTTAAATTTTTTTGAAAATTTTAGTTTTTCAATTTTTTTTTTTC
>OU015462.1:105261-130919 GCA_907164805.1 Brachyptera putata | reverse complement strand
TGGTCCGAATTCCTTTTCCACAATAATCCTGGACAAATGCATACACTTCTTCATAAGCAATTGCTAGCAAAGAGTCCAGGATCATTTACCAAGAGATATGTGAAGAAGCGTACCACTCTGATAAACCAAGCAAGGAAGCGTAAACTAGAGTTTGCCCACAAACCTAAGAGTACCAGTAAGAAAGTTTGTGTCGTTGCTCCCGCTGGTCCCGACGAGGATTATGGCCCACTGGCAAATCCTATCAAAATGACAAACACGGAGTACAACGAGACTAAACAACGCTTCCTGAAAAACTTGGAAAAAACGGAGGAAGAGCGACAGAACCTGGAACGGCTTACTGTTGGGCAGTTTGCATGCAATCTGTGGAAACAGGAACGTGTAATACGTCTTACCGCTTCATCCTTTGGTAACATCTGTAACATGAGACAATACACATCTTGTGCGAGTACAGTGAAATCACTATTGTACTCCACATTCACGGGTTCTGCTTCAACGAATTATGGCATAGAGAAGGAGCCGTTTGCTAAGGCCAAGTTCGAAGAAGATTATGGATTGAAGGTTCTCCCCTGCGGTCTCTTCATTGACCGTGACCTTTGCTTCTTAGGTGCAAGTCCAGATGGCTTGGTCAATGAACATGCGGTGGTGGAGATAAAATGCCCATACAGTGCACGTGAATACACTCTACTGGAAGCAGTTCAAAAGAAAATCCTCACCGACATTTATTTGGATGAGAACGGAGTGCTGAAACTGAAATTGTCATCTCGTTACATGTTTCAAGTACAAGGGCAGCTACACATTACAAACAGGCAACTATGCTACTTCATTATGTATACTCCACACAGCATGATGGTAGATATCATAGAGCGCAACGATGAGTTCTGGGAGACTAAAATGGTGAACAAATTATCTTAATTCTACATGGATTGCCTCCTCCCAGAAATCATCGATCCACAACACACGAAAGGCATGAAGATCCAAGACCCGGACTACATTCGAGAGGCTCAACAGGCCAGGGTTGATAAGAAAGTAGCTGATGAAAATGTTACTAAAACAAGACGGGCTAAATCCACCAATAAGAAGATAAAACTGCAACACACTGCCATCGATCAAGATTAATTAGTCAAAAATCATTAATCACTTGAAATTTTTGATGACGAAGTAACTTTGAACATTATTTTCAGTAGTTTCATCACAAAATGGATACCAGTAGCTAAAAATTATAAATTGAATCAATTTAAAAAAAAACAGAACAATCACCATCGATCAAGAGTAGGCATGATTAGCCAAATTTATTCATCAGTAAATATAATTGATTGAGAAGAAAATTCAAATATTATTTGTAGTAGTTTCATCGAGAAATGTATAACTAAAAATTCAATATAAATTCAATATTTTGAAAATTATCACCCTAGATCGAAGTAATTAGTCAAGAATCGTAATCACTTGTAATATTTGATGAAGAATAAAATTTGTGTACAAAATGTCTCATGTATTAATTCCTAGTTTTTAGTTTAGTCCAAGACCCGCTTATACCTGTACAGTAGTATAATCCTCATGTTCTTTTATCACGATCTTGTTGTATTATCTGACGTGGCCTTTGTTTAGCCATAGAGAAGTATGGTCTAGCAAGCACATAATCTCCACTTTCTGCATGGGCTGTGTTGAGAAATAATAAGATGCGCCGTATATTGTGGTTGTGACTAGGCCTACTCATACCCATGTATTTTACACTGTAAATAAAAAACAAACTCTGAAAATATATGAACCAACTACTAAAAAAATGAATATTGTTATTATTTATATACTGCATGAAAATATCGTAGACCCACCTGTGCCATTTGAAGCGATTCTTCTACAAACACTCAACAATCAACTAGGACTTCCAATCTGTCAATTCAACAGCTGATGCGAAGGTTGCTGTCTAAGACTGACGTTACGTCACTCGCTTTACGCCCCCAACACTGAATCTGAATCTCGAGTCCAAACGAAAAGATTCTCGCTGCGTCGTCTGTCTGTTCGTTTACTATTGGTCACGTGGTTGCAACATGACGAAACAGAACATTGTCGCGCGCAGCTCGTGAGCAAGGTCAAACCATAGAGAAGTCAAATAGACAATACATAGCATGTCCATAAGGGCTATACTTGCATTGAAGAGGTACATTTACTTGTACATCAATGACAAAGTATTTGTATTTGCATTTGATCGGTAGGCTGTACATCGAAGTGTACATGTTCATGTCAATCAAATATCATAAAAAATCCTACATGGCTGCAAACATGTGCAAAGTGAATGTATGTATCGTACTATTTGTTGTACCGCCATTCTGTGCTATGCGTCCCAGCTATGAGCTATATGGTCAAGCGAAGGTGTGTGTCGGGGAAAAGAAGAGGGCGTGGAGAAATGAGCGAGCAGAAAGTCACGTGGTATCCAATCCCCTTAATTATTAAACGAATGGTGCGTCGCGAAAGATCAACCCACAGTAGGGTAACGTATTCTCCTCCTTCCAAAAGTGTGCATGATTTAAAAGTTACCATTCATAGTGTAAAAGAAAGATAAGTGGGGCTTGTACCCGGGTAAAGATTATTGGAGTCGAGTAGTGCCGTACCTGTCGGGTTCCAGGATACTCGCCGACATCCCTAGCACCTACCAAGATCGGAGTTTCATTGTATAATATTATCTCATTTATTTAATTACAATTTAAGTACAAATTTAAGTACAATTACCTGGTCGAATAAAGAAACATTATCTCCATCGGTTTCTTCATCAGGATCATCGATAGCCTCTTCATCATTATCGTCATTCATAATTAGAGCTTTGCGTTTTCCTGAAATATACAAATATATGATTTTAGAAAATACATTGGCTCAATTAAGGTGAATGCATGCAAGAGTATGTAGGCCTATATAGCCTTTACAGTAGAGTTGAAATGTCTGAAGATGATTTACCAGGTAATTCCATTGGAGCAGAGTCGCTGTCATGTCGACTGGCAAGGCCTTCTGCAGAGAGCGGTATCAAGGTTAGGATGTCTTCCAGTACATCATTATCTTTGAATGTAGGAGGGTTATATGGGCCTCCTCCCGTAGTGTACATGTACTGCTTTTCAGCAGACACTTTTGCTCTCGCTTGAGCTTTCAACTTCTCATACTTCGCTTTCATGTGTTCGGGTTTCCTTGCCGACAGTTGGCCACAATTGAAGTCATTTGCAACGGAATTCCACGCATTTTCCTTGAAAATTGATTAACAATCATTAGTAAGCAGGTCTATCTGGTGATGAATAATATGGGCTAGGCCTAGCCTACATCCTTGCTATTAATGCATGCTCAAGTTGAAACTTTTCACTAAATATTCGAGTGCCTAGCCTACGTTCGTCTAGTACGGGCATTCAATTGTACCGGCATTAAGTATGTAGTCTTTACCGGCAGGCCTATTCAAAAGGAATAATTATTAATTAGGCCTGCAGGCCTAAACTTGATGACGATGTAGCCCTAGTCCTAGGCCCTACCACATACATAATTACCAGCTAGGCTGGGCGTCATATCCTTTTATTTTACAAATTAGAGGTCAGGCTAAGCTCTAACCTAACCTGCAAAAGGTTCAACACGTGAGCATCAATATACCAAGAAACCACAAATAAAAGCTGTACAAACCTTTTCTCTCCAGGTCACTGCATCCGTTCTCTTATTTTCGATAATATGCGCATTTTTTTTAACTATATTTATCATTTTGCGGCAGTCGTCGGAAGAATAGTTTGCACTACGGTCTCTCTTTCCAGCCATTTTTATGATTTGTGATGATTTGGTGAAGGCGGAGCGAATGATGACGATAGAAATATATCGAATATCTACCTAAATATATCGAAGGTCGACGAAATGTGTTGCCAACCGTATCTATCGGTAGCAAACAAAATGTTAACCACCCACCTAACTAGTGGGAGGCTAGATGTCAGTCATAAGACGGATGCTCAGTTTAGGTGGTCTCTAACTTTAAGTATCTAGTTAGCTAGAGACTGGATGTAGAGGGAGGTCATAAAACCGGGCCTAAGTTTGCCAAGTTTCGCTCATTCAACCCGGGTGACTTGGTGTATTTGTACGCCGTCGTTGTGGGGAGGGGCCTCACGAAGAAGCTGTGAAAGCCCTGGACGGGACTCTACGAGGTCTTGGAAAAACTGGGATCGATGAACTATAAGATCAAGATGAGCGAATCGAGATCAGTGGTGGTACACATCACCCGGATGAAGTTGTTTGTTCCAGATGATGAAATAGATAGTGAGACCAAGAGTGAGTTGGGAGGCAATTTGGAATCTGAAGGAGATACTGATTCAGATGAACAAGTGGGAGGGGACAGTGAATTAGAGACTTCAAGTGAACTAATGAAGTTGGCACCCACTGATAAGGGGTGTTCTGCCAAAGACAATCTTTCGATAGGGGACAGTAAATCTGTCGAAGAGACGGCCTCTTCCGGGGAGGCTGGATGTGATCAAGCGTCTCTTGATGGTGGTGTGGACTCGGGGTCAGAACATTCCAATATTAGGCCAGGGGATGTGGGGGTTGCATCTTCGCCGGGTCACACCTATAATCTTAGGAATAGAAATAGAAACATAAATGATAAGGTTCAGGAATCAGCACCCTCAGCAATTCAAAGGTTAGTTACTTGTCCGTGTCAGGAGACAGTCATTTTTATGCGTTGCTTTCGGAGTCGGATGTAGGTAAGTGTTCGGGGAGGGCGATAAGGGTTTGCCCCGCCCAATTTGCTTATTTTGCAGGAGAATTCTTGTTGTGAGTCGGCGTTATTCTTTGGCCAGGAGAAGGGGGTGACAGCAATGTGCAGGCGGGAGGTATTACCGCATGGAATACCAGCAACATGGTATTTCTCGCCGGGGAGCACATTGTGGGTGTCCAGCTTGCCGGAGGAGCCGAATCGTCTCTTGTTGACCGGGAGGGACAGCTGCAGTCGAAGAAGGAGATTTGGGTGAACGGCACAGGTATTTTGAGGGGAGTCGTACATTGCTATATTAACTCCGGAGGTTTTCGGCTTTTGCCGTTTACTAATGGAGTTAGTAACATGGCGGCTCGGAGGGAAAATATTATGTTTCCAACTATTGGGGCAGTGATTACCCAGGGGAGTATGCCCATTTGGAAGACACTGCGTTCACTAAGGAAGCTGTACTTCACATATCGCCAGTTAAGACATTGGGGAGGGGGGCGGATGGCATCAGTTCGAACAATCTAGTGTCCAAAGTTCAGGGATTGAAGGAACTAAGTTCCGTTAGGGAAATACACAAGATAAGAGAGGCATCAGCAGCTCAATCCATGTTGAGGGTTGTAGGGGGAATCGTGTTGTCATTTTTCTGTCTGTGATGTCTTCTTTCAGTGTGCTATGGTTTTGCCGGGATCGAGTGGAGTGTTTATCCGGGCCTGGGCGGGACGGGGCACGTCCCAATGAGGACCATTATCCCCGTCGGAACTCAGGGGAGGCGGTTGATGGCCTTTCCAAGCGGAAAGACGTGTACACCACAATCCGGGGGAAGTGTCGCATGAGGGTCCCTTCTTCACGACAAATAAATTGGAGTCGACTGGAGGTGGCGCAAGAAGCGACGAGAGGTGGAGATTTGGTGTCCCGGGTGGCGTCTCCGAACGGAGCCCAGTTGAGAGGGCGGGATCCATGCAACCATCGTCGGGGGGAGCCGCGTTCGGCCGGATTTCGGGAAGACGCGTCAGCTGCAGCGACTGGTACAGCTTGTGGTTCTGGGAGAATATGAGGAGGAGTTGGAATTTTATGTCCGTTATGAGGACAGTATGTTACCGTAGAAATGATAAGTTATCGCTTTTGGATGACAGGCTCCTCGTATTACTCAGGGAATGATGAGTTTAGTTTGAAATCAGTTAGTTAGGATTTTGGGTGCATATGCACATTTTAAATTAGACGAATAATTGCACAATTTATTAGACTTGACAACGCGATGTAATAATGTTGGATTTCGTTATTCAATCAGGGATGTTTAAATATTGTTTTTAGTAGCGGCTAAGCGGGTTGCTATGCTGGCTGTTGTGTGTTTCTGTTTCCGATAGTCCCTTCAGGATATTTGGAAATTACCAATTCCAGTCTTTAGTGTGGAAAAGCACGTGCCCTTGGCATCGTCTTTTTCAAAAGGTCGGGGCATTGTTGTGGCCTGGAAATATAGGCATGTGGTAATTTCCACTGTTATCATTACATATTGCATTATGTGTTAACTCACAGTCAGCTTTTAATAATGACAACTTCATTCTTATTGCAGAAATATGTCATAACTCAATATGCAATGTTATTGGTATTTCTGTGATAGAATGTAGCGTTATGTTAAATGTGTGACTTAACACATTATGTTTAATATATGTAATATCCTAGTTGGCCAATTTGGGCGCGGTGCTGATTCAGAATCAGTCTCGTATTCATAGATCAGGCTATGGTAAACGAGGGTCGGTCATAATGGAGCCATCAGAGAATCATACTGGAGTCGTCGTAAAATTGATATTGAAAGTGTTGGTCAAGAAGACATTATTTTAACATATATTTACATATTTATTTATTCATTACAGATTGTTCATAAAACAGGTGGTAATGGTTACTATACCTAATGCAATTACAGTCAAACATACTCGATTTAATTATACTTCATTTTTTCTTAGCTCTCTTCTTAAATCACCAATCTTCGTTATGTTCTTGATATCTTCTTCTAATTCATTCCATTCCCGCGTCGTTCTTTGTATAAACCCATATTTACCTACTTCTCTATCCACTTTTTCCACTTCCATTCTTACTCCTCCCCTTGTACTTCTTTGTAATCCCTTTCCAATTCTATTGCTCAATTCATCCCATCCTGTATATTCATTCTTGACTCTAACAAAATTGCACATTCTTTCTATTTGTCTTCGTTTCGCCAAATTTTCCCATCCCATTTCCTCAATCATTTTACTGGGTCTTTCTATAACTTTTTCAACCACATCCTTATCGTTCCTGATAATCTTCCAGCGCTTCTCTCTCCCCAATACCCTTCTTGCAGCAACCCTTTGGACGTTCTCCACAGCCTTTATTAGTCCAACTTCATGCGGATCCCAGACTGAACTAGCATACTCAAGCATTGGCCGAATCAGACTCATGTATGCCTGTCTGTTGGTATATGAACCTTGGTTTCCAAACAATGGTACCAGTGCCTTGTTCATATCCATCATAGATTTTAAACGTTCTAATTTATTGGTGACACTTGTTGCTCACATTAAATAGTTTCTCAATAGCTTCCTTAATTGCTTTTATAGATGTGTGAGAGAGGACATTAAAAATGCGTTTTCTTCCTTATTTCACATCCGATTGTTTCATAAATCGCTTAAAATGTGTATGATAGTTCTTCCCACATTCAGTATGAATTTGAGAGCTTTTGAAAAAAAAAATGTCCAAGTATTTCTCCCCTGGCCTATTCTTATGGGGAATTTCCATACTTTCCAATTTTTTTCCGGAAAAACCGTTCGACCGATTTTTCTGAAAAACAATCCCAACCTATTCTGGTATAACACCAATTTGTAAAAAAAGTTCCGAGTTTATTGAAACTTTTTCCTGACCTGTATGCCGCGTACAAAATTACACAAAAAAAAAAAAAAAAAAAAAAAAAAAAATAAAAACCAAGCCCAAAATTTTTCGGTATATGGAATGAAAATCTTCGCTACGCTCATCTAAACTAGGAAAACGCCTTATATGCGTTGTGAGATGAGCTTAGAAGTATGGAAATGTAGAATTAAGTACATTTGGTCAGCTCAATGTACATATACAGGCCATGGATCACTTCAAAGGTTTAAAAACCGCGGCCGTCTGTTTGTATATGGACCTTGGTTTCCAAACAATCAAACCAGTGCCTTCTTCATATCCATCACAGATTTTAAACGTTTTAATTTATTGGTGACACTTGTTGCTCATATTTAATAGTTCCTTAATTGCTTTCTTAATTGCTTTTATTGATGTGTGAAAAAGTACCTTAAAAATGCGTTTTCTTCGTTATTTCACATCCGATTGTTCCATAAATCGCTTAAAATAGGTATGATAGATCTTTCCACACTCAGTATAAATTTGAGAGCTTTTGAAAAAAAATAAAATTCCAAGTATTTCTCCCCTGGCCTATTCTTATGGGGAATTTCCATACTTTCCGATTTTTTTCCGGAAAATCCGTTAGACCGATTTTTCTGAAAAACAATCCCAACCTATTCTCTTATAACACCAATTTGTAAAAAAAGTTTCGAGTTGATTGAAACTTTTTCCTGACCTGTATGCCGCGTACAAAATTACACACAAAAAAAAAAAAAAAATAAAAAATAAAAAAAAATAAAAACCAAGCCCAAAATTTTTCGGTATATGGAATGAAAATCTTCGCTACGCTCATCTAATTACACAATCAGTTTACATTATTGCAGGCTATTGACAACAATACTAGAATAGTTACATATTGTTGAGAAATACGGTAATTGTCGTTAACAATCATGCCTGCTGTTATTATTCAGACATGTAACTAGGCAACAGATCGAATATCTAACTGATGTTTTATTCAACTGAATAAAGCTGTTTTATTTTATCAGCGATTATATTACGTCACTGTTTGGTAATGTTCTTGCTGAGGAAGATAGCTGGGTGGTCCAAAGGATCTGTCGGTAGGTTATACATAGGGTCAATGAAAATGGCGAATAAGAACCCTTCATTTCACTGTATAAAAAAGACCAGAGCGGTGCTGAACATGACCAAATGTGAGACATTTCGTCGCAAAAATGCAGAAGCGGTGAAATAATTCAATCTTGATCTTAGTTATTATCAAGGATGAGTAAAACTGTGAGAATGTGATACAGAGTTGTACACATACTTCGGACACATCAATTACTAGGCTATAAACAGTTGTTTATACTTAATATATACATCAGAACAATCAGGCCGTGACAGCTTGCCTGACCGGCGGGGAAATACCACGTGACACGGAGAGAGAGAGATAGGGTTCCTATCAGTGTATATTCAAACACGGCGAAAACGCACAACAATGCGTTATTGTGATTCTCAGAGGATACTGAATACAAAAACGTGGGAGTGTTAGAGGGGGAATATACCATTATTATTTGATTCAATGACTGAGGTAAACTTGGCTGAGTGACCAAATATCACATCAACTGTGCTGACCTTGTTCCCTTTGTCCTCCAAGGTCTGCCAGCGCATGCGGCTGCCTGTGCGCCACTAGCGCCTCTTGTGGAGGTCCACCAAACAGATTGGAGGAGAATCCGACGGATTGGGCTGGAGCCACTTTACTCCATTCGTAAGTCACGTGTCACTTAGTGTTGATATCATTACTGCTCGCTCGGAGCACGTCCGTGGCAGCATCCCTCTCCTATTCTTCATCACATATCTCTATCTCTATCTCACTCCTGTTAGCCACTCTTGACCTACGCCTTATAAGTCACGTGTCACTTAGTGTTGATATCATTACTGCTCGCTCGGAGCACGTCCGTGGCAGCATCCCTCTCCTATTCTCTATCACATATCTCTATCTCTATCTCACTCCTGTTAGCCACTTTGACCTACGCCTTATAAGTCACGTGTCACTCAGTGTTGATATCATTACTGCTCGCTCGGAGCACGTCCGTGGCAGCATCCCTCTCCTATTCTCTATCACATATCTCTATCTCTATCTCACTCCTGTTAGCCACTCTTGACCTACGCCTTATAAGTCACGTGTCACTCAGTGTTGATATCATTACTGCTCGCTCGGAGCACGTCCGTGGCAGCATCTCTCTTCTATTCTCTATCACATATCTCTATCTCTATCTCACTCCTGTTAGCCACTCTTGACCTACGCCTTATAAGTCACGTGTCACTTAGTGTTGATATCATTACTGCTCGCTCGGAGCACGTCCGTGGCAGCATCCCTCTCCTATTCTCTATCTCATATCTCTATCTCTATCTCACTCCTGTTAGCCACTCTTGACCTACGTCTTATAAGTCACGTGTCACTTAGTGTTGATATCATTACTGCTCGCTCGGAGCACGTCCGTGGCAGCATCCCTCTCCTATTCTCTATCTCTATCTCACTCCTGTTAGCCACTCTTGACCTACGCCTCATATGGAACACGGCATTGTGCATAGAATGAGCAGTTATATATTTATATGAATATATGTTTCTTATTTTTGGTATAGAGCCTATGTTATCTACTTGAGATAGAATTCCCACGATTCAGATGCAGATGCATTGAAGAAAGAATGTAGCATTATCCTAAGATGCTTCTCCAGGCGTTCCTTTGAATTTTGATTAATGCTCAGCCAATTGAAGATGAGGAGAATGGAGCGGTTTATGCGGGAGAAGGTGGGGAGAATGGAGAAGTTGAGAAGGATGGAGCGGAGGAGGCTGGAGATAGTGAGATGACGGAAGATGAGATTGCTGAGGATATCAAAGCGACGGATGCAATTCGAGCCATGTTTGCGTACCAGATACCTTTCATGGGCTTGAAGAGCATCTTGAATCGTAAGTCCACTTGACACTTGAAGTTAATTAGAGTATATCGCACACATAGACTTTGTAATGATACCAGAGGGAACATTGCTCGACGGCGCGGGGTGACAGTAAGTCACGTGAGACGGTGCTACCAGCCAGACGGAGAATATTCTTGTTATACATTATCCTCATGGTGGAGCTCCGAGTCAGACCAAATACATCACTCCATTCATTGATTGTTGTGACTGATGTGGCATCGTACTGAACACTCACTCTATAATGATCAGCATATCATTCCGCATATTTCCCATGTGACTCACACCCACGTTTTTGTATTAAGTAACCTCAGAACATCAAAATGACACGGTCTTCTACGGCGATTTTTTATTTATAATATCGAAACTTGATACAAAATCATGTTTTTATGTATTTCTGCAATCCATGCGGTGCGGTATTGCATTTGCCCCTCTCCTCTCGTCATTGTATTTTTATTTAGAAGCCTTGCGTTGCGCTATACTTCGTCCATATATCATTATTATTTAGGCCCTATGTACATTTTCATCGGAGGTTTTTGCATGGGACCTTTTCAAAATTCTTGCCTCCCTTCCTGACGTAATATCCTGGCCACGCCACCGATGAAAACGCCCAACAATGGAATCCTTTCTGATTAGTTGGTCCGGACTCATGGTACCGCGAGAACCGCACTCCTCGGAGAAACCTTGGCATCTATGAACGCACTCACCTGAAGAGAATGTTGCTGGACATTTTCTCCGTCAGCCAGCGTCAAATAAAAGATCTCACCCGCCACCGCGAAGATCTTGCTGCTTTCGATACCGACCCAGAAACCTGGCTGGATCAAGAAGAACGTATTTTAGTCAAATACGTCGTTCTCGAGTTGGATTGGCTTCTCCATAACATGAAGAGTGAACGCCGTGCCAACCTGTGGCCACGGAGGAATCTCAAGGAGAACCATCCCATTATTTATTAACTTCTCTTTTCTTTTTCTTTTTCTTCTTATCATTTCATTTTGTTCGGTGTTTTTTTTTTTTTTTTCCACCAACACATATCTTAACTTCTCTTTCATTAGCTTTTAGTCATTATTCAGCGAGGGTGAACAACTAATACTTTTATTACACTTGGTTCTTTATTTTTTTGATTCTCGTGATTTTTTTTTTGGATTCGAGTGATTTTTTTTTGATTCGCGTGATTTTTTTGATTCGCGTGATTTTTTTCATTCGCGTGATTCTTGCTTGATTCGTTTTTTTTTCTATTATTCGTGTGATTTTTTTTAATTTGCGTGATTCTTGCTTGATTCGAGTGTTTTTTTTTATTAATGTAATTTTTTTGATCCGTGTGATTTGTTTCGATTCGCGTGATTCTCACTTGATTCGGGTGATTTTTCCAGATTCATCTGATTTTTTTGGATTCGTGTGATTTTTTTGGATTTGTTTGATTTTTTTATTCGCGTGATTCTTGCTTGATTCGCGTGATTTTTTCCGATTTTCTTGATTATTTCTCGATTCAGGTGATTTTTTTTTATTCACGTGATTCTTGCTTGATCCGTGTGATTTTTCTGGATTTTTGTGATTCATGCTCGATTTGGGTGATTTTTTTGGATTTGTGTTATTTTTTTTCGATTTGCGTGATTCTCACTTGATTAGTTTTTTTTTTTTGATTCGTGTGATTTTTTTGATCCGTGTGATTTTTGTTTATTCACGTGATTCTTGCTTGATTCGTGTGATTTTTCTGGATTTTTGTGATTCATGCTTGATTTGGGTGATTTTTTTGGATTTGTGTTTTTTTTTCGATTCGCGTGATTCTCACTTGATTAGTTCTTTTTTTTTGATTCATGTGATTTTTTTAATCCGTGTGATTTTTGTTTATTCACGTGATTCTTGCTTGATTCGTGTGATTTTTCTGGATTTCTGTGATTCTTGCCTGATTTGGGCGATTTTTTTTGATTCGTGTTATTTTTTTTCGATCTGCGTGATTCTCACTTGATTAGGGTGATTTTTTTTATTCATGTGATTGTTTTGATTTGTGTGATTTTTTTTGATTTCGTCATTCTGGCATTATTCGGCTGATTTTTTTGATCCGCGTGAATTTTTCTGATTCGTTTGATTTTTTTTTATTCGCGTGATTTTTTTAATTCTCGTGATTTCTTTGCAAATGTACACCTGTTATTTTAGTTTTTCACCACTCGTTATTCATTGTATTTATTGTACTTGGAAGGTCTCGGTTAAACGGACGGATTCACCTGCTGACAACTGCGCAAGATACTGTAAATGAATATGGAATGAATAAATGGAATGAGAAATAAGATTTGAATAAAAATGTACTCATTTCCAGTATCCGTGGTTATTTAGTATAATTGACTAATTCCAGGCACGGTATCGCAGTAAACTTATTCTAACTACTGTTTTCTCAAGATGAAGCAATGTCAATACACGGTGCATCTTGGCTCAGGTTAACACTCTATTGTTGCAGCATTATCTACGTTAAAATTAGGGTGGATCGAGTCAGATATAATCCCGTGTGAAGCTATCTCTCAGTATTCACTTTACTGTCGTCGAATTACTTGTAGGCCCTACTGTGATCCCCTATCATAATCATATATCTTATTAGATCGCTGATTCCTCACCCGTTATCCATTAAGAAAAATGATACACTTCCAATTTGGTTCAATTTGATAGAAGGTTGGTGTATTATACCAATAACTATAAGATGTTTTGATATTTGAATTTCAATATTCAAATATTGATTTGAATTTGAATGTCAGAATTATTGACTAATGTTCCTTAAAATACTTGCGTGTGTAGCTAAACAGTTTAGCTATACGGCTTTTCAAGATGAATTCCCTTTTTGATTTGTAAATTGTATGTATTTTGAATCACGCGCCTGATACAGGGTGTCAATAATAAAAACATCGTTTCAAAAGCACAGAATATTTCATTAGGCAGTACGGTCCAGTTCTTATGCAGTAGGGGAACACGCGGTCAGTTTAACCTCTTCAGGCAGTACGGGCCAGATCGTAGGCAGTGGGGGAATGAGGAGGTGTTGGGCAGTAAGGGAATACACCTTCTCAGAGTATTAGGCCATACGTCATGGGGTGCTGACCGCACAGTCATGTTGACACGCTACAGAGCACTCATCCGTTCTAAGCTAGATCATGGGAGCATCATCTACTCTTCGACGTAACGAAGAAAACGCAATCAAAGTATACATTTTTTAAAATATCAGGATCAAAACATGTAATGCAGTGTATGTGTGACAGGTGGCTCTATCAATAGCAACAAGTTGCAGGTGAGGTTTTTCAGCGTTTGAAGTAGTCCAAGGTCTGTAGATATAGATTGAGCTGACAGAGTATTTTTCTACGCTTATCTCACAACACACGTTCTGCGTTTTCCTAGTCAGTTGAGCGTAGCGAAGACTTCTATTTCACATATGAAAAAAAATGGCTTTCTCGAATATTGGTATCACACCAGAATAGGTTGAGTC
Source organism: Brachyptera putata (assembly GCA_907164805.1). NCBI lineage: Eukaryota > Metazoa > Arthropoda > Insecta > Plecoptera > Taeniopterygidae > Brachyptera > Brachyptera putata. The sequence continues at coordinate 116,931 of OU015462.1, read as the reverse complement.
TGTTTCTCAGAAAAATCGGTTGAACGGTTTTTCCTGAAAAAAATTGGAAAGTTTGGAAAATCCCCATGAGAATAACTCAGGGGAAAATACTTACAAACGAAATTATTCCAAAAGCTGTAAAATTCGTACAGAATATAAAAACAACAATCATACACATTATTAATAATTTGTACAACAATCGGATGATACATAACGAAGAAAACGCAATAAAAGTATATATTTCATGAAATATCAGGATCACCATGTATTGCAAAGTGTAAATGCGACAGGGTTCACTATGAATATCAACAAGTTGCAGCTAAGGTTTTTGTGGATTGAACGTTTGAAGTAATCCAAGGTCTGTAGATGTAGATTGAGCTGACAGATTTCATACTTACGCTCATCTCATAACGGACATTCTGCGTTCTCCCTTTTTTTTTGTATTTTCCTTCGTTTTTTTTCATTTTTTTCTCGATTGTCTCAATATTCGCGATGTTTTTTATTTTTCTCTATTTTATTGATTTTTCGTCATGATGATTTTTTCCTCCTGTTTTTTTCATTTCTCAAGATTTTCATTCATTTTTTCCATTTTACTTTTCTTCCTGTTTCTCTGATTTTTCTGATTATTTTTATTCTTTCGATTTTCCGCGATTATTCTTTTGAATTGAAATTAACAGGCAGCAAAGGTACAATAAAATTATAAAATTAAAATATTCATTTCTATATGTATACTTTTATTGAGATTATTGCATTTATGCAATTATGCATAGGTATTGAGTTATGATAATGTTGTACCCTCGAGTACAACATAGATCGATTGGACCGCGGTCCAATCGTATTGACTTGTAAGATCAGAGGGGTGAGGATGACAGGAAAATAATACGATGCCAAAACATGGTTAAAGCACCTAGGCTTTAATAATTCGAATGCACCTCAATACAAATATGCTAATTAGAGCAACCAGCTCTCACTTACATGCTATGCATATGCACCCAGCCATCTTGGACTTAACACTCACTATTAAAATAATGTCTTCTTGACCAACACTTTCAATATCAATTTTACGACGACTCCAGTATGATTCTTTGATGGCTCCATTATGACTGACCCCCGTTTACCATAGCCTGATCTTTGAATACGAGACTGATTCTGAATCAGCACCGCGCTCAAATTGGCCAACTAGGATATTACATATAAAAAACAGAATGTTCTAAGTCACACATTCAACATAACGCTACATTCTATCACAGAAATACCAATAACATTGCATATTAAGTTATGACATATTTCTGCAATAAGAAATTAAGAATAAAGTTGTGATTATTAAAAGCTGACTGTAAGTGAAAACATAATGCAATATGTAATGATAACAGTGGAAATTACCACATGCCTATATTTCCAGGCCACAACAATGCCCCGACCTTTTGAAAAAGACAATGCCAAGGGCACGTGCTTTTCCACACTGAAGACTGGAATTGGTAATTTCCAAATATCCTGAAGGGACTATCGGAAACAGAAGCACACAGCCAGCATAGCGACCCGCTTAGCCGCTACTAAGAACAATATTTAAACATCCCTGATTGAATAACGAAATCCAACATTATTACATCGCGTTGTCAAGTCTAATAAATTGTGCAATTATTCGTCTAATTTAGAATGTGCATATGCACACAAAATCCTAACTTACTGATTTCAAACTAAACTCATCATTCCCTGAGTAATACGAGGAGCCTGTCATCCAAAAGCGATAACTTATCATTTCTACGGTAACATACTGTCCTCATAACGGACATAAAGTTCCAACTCCTCCTCATATTCTTCCAGAACCACAAGCTGTACCGCTCGCTGCAGCTGACGCGTCCTCCCGAAATCCGGCCGAACGCGGCTCCCCCCGACGATGGTTGCATGGATCCCGCCCTCTCAACTGGGCTCCGTTCGGAGACGCCACCCGGGACACCAAATCTCCACCTCTCGTCGCTTCTTGCGCCACCTCCAGTCGACTCCAATTTATTTGTCGTGAAGAAGGGACCCTCATGCGACACTTCCCCCGGATTGTGGTGTACACGTCTTTCCGCTTGGAAAGGCCATTAACCGCCTCCCCTGAGTTCCGACGGGGATAATGGTCCTCATTGGGACGTGCCCCGTCCCGCCCAGGCCCGGATAAACACTCCACTCGATCCCGGCAAAACCAGAGCACACTGAAAGAAGACAACACGATTCCCCCTACAACCCTCAACATGGATTGAGCTGCTGATGTCTCTCTTATCTTGTGTATTTCACTAAGGGAACTAAGTTCCTTCAATCCCTGAACTTTGGACACTAGATTGTTCAAACTGATGCCACCCGCCCCCCTCCCCAATGTCTTAACTGGCGATATGTGAAGTACAGCTTCCTTAGTGAACGCAGTGTCTTCCAAATGGGCATACTCCCCTGGGTAATCACTGCCCCAATAGTTGAAAACAAAAGATTTTTCCTCCGAGCCGCCATGTTACTAACTCCATTAGTAAACGGCAAAAGCCGAAAAACTCCGGAGTCATTATAGCAATGTGCGACTCCCCTTAAAATACCTGTGCCGTTCACCCAAATCTCCTTCTTCGACTGCAGCTGTCCCTCCCGGTCAACAAGAGACGATTTGGCTCCTCCGGCAAGCTGGACACCCACAATGTGCTCCCCGGCGAGAAGTACCATGTTGCTGGTATTCCATGCGGTAATACCTCCCGCCTGCACATTGCTGTCACCCCCTCCTTCTGGCCAAAGAATAACGCCGACTCACAACAAGAATTCTCCTGCAAAATAAGCAAATTGGGCGGGGCAAACCCTTATCGCCCTCCCCGAACACTCACCTACATCCGACTCCGAAAGCAACGCATAAAAATGACTGTCTCCTGACACGGCCAAGTAACTAACCTTTGAATTGCTGAGGGTGCTGATTCCTGAACCTTATAATTCATGTTTCTATTTCTATTCCTAAGATTATAGGTGTGACCCGGCGAAGATGCAACCCCCACATCCCCTGGCCTAATATTGGAATGTTCTGACCCCGAGTCCACACCACCATCAAGAGACGCTTGATCACATCCAGCCTCCCCGGAAGAGGCCGTCTCTTCGACAGATTTACTGTCCCCTATCGAAAGATTGTCTTTGGCAGAACCCCCCTTATCAGTGGGTGCCAACTTCATTAGTTCACTTGAAGTCTCTAATTCACTGTCCCCTCCCACTTGTTCATCTGAATCAGTATCTTCTTCAGATTCCAAATTGCCTCCCAACTCACTCTCGGTCTCATTATCTATTTCATCATCTGGTACAAACAACTTCAACCGGTTGATGTGTACCACCACTGATCTCGATTCGCTCATCTTGATCTTATAGTTCACCGATCCCAGTTTCTCCAAGACCTCGTAGAGTCCCGTCCAAGGCTTTCACAGCTTCTTCGTGAGGCCCCTCCCCACAACGACGGTGTACAAATACACCAAGTCACCCGGGTTGAATGAGCGAAACTTGGCAGACTTAGGCCCGGTTTTATGACCTCCCTCTACATCCAGTCTCTAGCTAACTAGATACTTAAAGTTAGAGACCACCTAAACTGAGCATCCGTCTTATGACTGACATCTAGCCTCCCACTAGTTAGGTGGGTGGTTAACATTCCGTTTGCTACCGATAGATACGGTTGGCAACACATTTCGTCGACCTTCGATATATTTAGGTAGATATTCGATATATTTCTATCGTCATCATTCGCTCCGCCTTCACCAAATCATCACAAATCATTAAAATGGCTGGAAAGAGAGACCGTAGTGCGAACTATTCTTCCGACGACTGCCGCAAAATGATGAATATAGTTAAAAAATATGCGCATATTATCGAAAATAAGAGAACGGACGCAGTGACCTGGAGAGAAAAGGTTTGTACAGCTTTTATTTGTGGTTTCTTGGTATATTGATGCTCACGTGTTGAACCTTTTGCAGGTTAGGTTAGAGCTTAGCCTGACCTCTAATTTGTAAAATAAAAGGATATGACGCCCAGCCTAGCTGGTAATTATGTATGTGGTAGGGCCTAGGACTAGGGCTACATCGTTATCAAGTTTAGGCCTGTAGGCCTAATTAATAATTATTCCTTTTGAATAGGCCTGCCGGTAAAGACTACATACTTAATGCCGGTACAATTGAATGCCCGTACTAGACGAACGTAGGCTAGGCACTCGAATATTTAGTGAAAAGTTTCAACTTGAGCATGCATTAATAGCAAGGATGTAGGCTAGGCCTAGCCTATATTATTCATCACCAAATAGACCTGCTTACTAATGATTGTTAATCAATTTTCAAGGAAAATGCGTGGAATTCCGTTGCAAATGACTTCAATTGTGGCCAACTGTCGGCAAGGAAACCCGAACACATAAAAGCGAAGTATGAGAAGTTGAAAGCTCAAGCGAGAGCAAAGGTGTCTGCTGAAAAGCAGTACATGTACACTACGGGAGGAGGCCCATATAACCCTCCTTAATTCAAAGATAATGATGTACTGGAATACATTTTAACCTCGATACCGCTCTCTGCAGAAGGCCTTGCCAGTCGACATGACAGCGACTCTGCTCCAATGGAATTACCTGGTAAATCATCTTCAGACATTTCAACTCTACTGTAAAGGCTATATAGGCCTACATACTCTTGCATGCATTCACCTTAATTGAGCCAATGTATTTTCTAAAATCATATATTTGAATATTTCAGGAAAACGCGAAGCTCTAATTATGAATGACGATAATGATGAAGAGGCTATCAATGATCCTGATGAAGAAACCGATGGAGATAATGTTTCTTTATTCGACCAGGTAATTGTACCAATTAAATAAATGAGATAATATTATACAATGAAACTCCGATCTTGGTAGGTGCTAGGGATGTCGGCGAGTATCCTGGAACCCGACAGGTACAGCACTACTCGACTCCAATAATCTTTACCCGGGTACAAGCCCCGCTTATCTTTCTTTAACACTATGAATGGTAACTTTTAAATCATGCACACTTTTGGAAGGAGGAGAATACGTTACCCTACTGTGGGTTGATCTTTCGCGATGCACCATTCGTTTCATAATAATTACGGACAAATATTGAAGTACAAAGAATGTCATGCCAAAGAAAACTATTACCCAGTTGGGCCTACCTACTACCTGAATTACACAAAAATATTGAAACTACTTGTAAGCTAATATAATTAACAGTGCTACAGTGTTTATTTTTAGGCCTAGTGTTTGCCTGGTTTTAAATCACATTGTATTTGTCTGTTTCTGCTAGTCACTGCTTGGGGATCACTCTCTACTCGTGCTGGACGCTCAGGACCATAGGCATACTCAGTCGAGGATGGTCACTATACCAAGCAGTTCGACCAGCCGACCACATCAACCGTCAACAAGCAGGCAAAATCCAGGCACTCCGCCAATTACCAAACTAACCACTCAGATCGATGAAGCATACATGCAACCATGGGATGGGACGTATACGCCGGCCATGTTAAAAAGACCAAAGCATTCCAGTCTTTCAACAACGCAGACTTCAAGTAAGCTGAGTAGCCAGTATTTCCATTCTCAATGCACTGTGACCTATTATTAGGATAGTATGACCATTTTTAAGAGATGAAACCGGGACATCAATGCTAAGAAGTTCGGAGTTAGGGATCGGGAGGCACGAACGATGGAGGCAGATGAATGTTTGCGTGTTCACATCACGTCGGGCCTAACTAGATAGCTGCCATGGTTGAGCGGCCCATGTTTTGTATGACGATTAGGGTCACCACTGTGGGGTTTGGTGATGGTGTGCGAGGTTGTCTAAAACATAAATGAAACTAGTTGAGATATCCGTTGATTCGCTTGTGTTTAATACGGTATAATGCATCATTTATATGCAGTCTGTAACGAGGTCATTTTGTTTTTCAGAAACGCGAGTGTCAGCCACTACGCCAGGACGCCAGCGACAGTCATTGCCGGTCCGCAGGGACGAAGTGTCGACGAGCACTAAAGAATTTTCCAAAATGGCATCTGCTAAAACAAAATTAGCCGAGTTGCGGAACGACGTTATATCGAGAGAGCATGAAGATCATATTCGGCGAGCTCAAGAGCTACACGACTTAGAAATTAGAATAAAAAGAGCGCAATTGGTTATTTTACTGCACGAAATGGAGCAGAAAACAGGGAAAAAGGAGAGGGACATTTCTGCCATTTTAGATGATAATAATCAATTAGATTAGTTCCAAAGTTTTATTTCATATCATGTATTTAACATTGTAGGCCTAATAAAAATCCATCTAAATAACGCAAATCTGTAAACTAATCTAGAGCATTTGTTCAAAATATTGAACTAAGTTTTGTTGAACCCCATCATTCCCATGTCCGTTCACTAATAATCGGGGAAATTGATCACCATTAATGTCTAGAGCTGGTAGTTGTGGATCTTGAGGTGGTTCGGGAACATTCATGTTTATCGCCATATTATGCAACACGGCGCACGCTGCAATGACATCTTGTACCGTTTCAACCTTCAGTCTCATCCCTAGCGACAGAACTGGAAAGCGTCTCTTCCATGTACCATACTGGCGCTCCACAGTGCTTCTGGTTCGAATCTGTGCTTCATTGAATAACTGCTGAGCAGGGTTCTGTGCATTACGAATTGGAGTAATCATGTTTGGCTGTAACGTATACCCCGAGTCGCCCAATATAATCCCATCACCAAATTCCCTAATTTCGAGCCGTGCTTTTATCCTCGAGTTGTTGAAGATGATTTGGTCATGAGCGGAGCCAGGCCACCTGATCACAATGTCTGTGATTCTCATTTTGAAATCGCAAATGGTTTGCACGTTTAATGAAAACCACCCTTAACGGTTGCGATATACCTCTCCATCTTGCCCGCCTGAATAAGAAAAGAAAATTAAATGTGGATTAACAATCTTTCAATAACGAACTGATGGCACAGAATAAAGTTGGAATCTATTTTTCAGTCCATGTAATTATGTTTGAAAGTTGGAATACTAAAACAAGAGGTTATGTTTCAAACACCAAATATGAAAGGAAATTGGAATTAAATGAGTATTCTATTGTTCAAAAGTTGGCTTGAGTACTCTTATGAAAATGTAGCACATTCGTCAAAGAGAAACCGGCTGCTTTTATTTTAAAAATGTACAGCCCAACAGTGAACGCTAGGCCTATTAAATATAACGATCATTGTGTGCTTCATGACCCCACCAACAACTAGTTCCTATGGGGGTATGAATCATATTGTAATTATAGTAACTATGGTGTAGGTCAGCACATTTAGCTTATTCATACATTCTCTGTGGCGCCGGCCGGCTTAATACCTGATGATGACATGACTTAGTTTTGAAGCATATTCATTATTATAGAGTCATTTATAGATATTAACAATCTGTAGAATTGCATGCTCAACGTTTCATTGGTATTAATAAAACTGACCTGGTCCCTGTATTCTGATGTGGGTGCAATCGATTGCTCCAAGAACCCGCGGAAAGCGGTTCATATCGTAAAAGCCACGATACATGGTATCTATTTCTTCTTCCCCTCGTGGAAAGCGAACAAACTGCGGTAGCAGATTGGCAATCGCCCGTGAAACTTGTTTAATGATCACACATGCTGTGCTTTTGTGGACCCCGGCAAAATCACCAACCGCGATCAACATCGTGCCCAGCGCATAGAATCGTAGAGTCATGAGCAATTTGCTGCATGGTGAGATGGACCTAAGACACAACATCAAATTTATTTGACAAAGTATAACTTTCAGCATAGGCCATGCCTAGGCCTAGTCTTTGGGCACAAGACAGTAGGCCTATCATGCAATATTTTTCTGACAAAAGTGAGCCCTAACTTTCAACCTAGGCCATGCCTAGGCCTAGTCTTTGGGAACAAGACAGTAGGCTAGGCCTTTAGGCCTATTATACAACATAATGGTAAAATATACACAGAAACATGAGTTAATTAAGGTAGCTAGGATTTTACAAAAGTAAAACAATGGTTAGGAACCTACCTATCTGTTCCAGTCACAAAATCATTGTGAATCAGGCCAAGAAGAAATTCCACCGTTGGCTTTGTGAGACGAAATCTTACAAAAAATTCGTCGTCGTCCCACTCTACGAAATGATTGACCCTATGTCTCACTCTTTTAGGTCTTCTTGTCCTGAATGCATCAACATGCATAATAATCTCATCATCTGAATCACTATCGTCGGTCAAATCTCTGAACATTTTTAAGGTTAAGACTTCCTACTAACTCTTAAAAGCTGGTTATACTACCACCTAAATCCGGCCTCCTAAAACCTCCCGTAGGTGGCCAGTTAACTGCTATGTGGTTGTCACAAGACACCTGCTAAAGTTAGGTTGGTACTTAAAAAGATAGCGGGAGGTCATAAAACCGGGCCTTACTCCTGTTATACTGTCGTGTTTGAGAAACCTTACTCCGATGCAGCCTGGCAGCGGTTACCCTATATGCCTCCCTCAATCTCTCGGCCAAGAGTGCCACGTAATCGTTCTCTGAGTCACCTTCACCCCATTTTGGAGTTAGGTCTTCCTCAAATGGTATCCGCATTTCCCTCCCATGTACCAGAAAATGCGGTGTGAAACCTGTAGTCGAGTGCGGAGTACTCCTGTAAGCCATTTGTATATACGGCAAATACCGACACCAATCACGCTGGTCTTTCCTCACGAAGTGTGACAATGCGGCAGCTATTGTCTGATGACTCCGCTCCACCATATTCGACATCGGGTGGTATGGACTAGTTTGAATCTTTCTGATTCCCAGAAGCTTACAGCCCAGCAAACACTGGCATACTTGAGGCATGCATAAAATCTGCCAAATGAGGCAAGGATTAGGCATGCCTACTAGGCAAGTTTGGAGCAAGTCTTAGGCATGCTTTACAGGCGTGCTCTATGAACTTGCCTGCCTAGAGCATGCCCAGGACATGCCCGTATTAAACATACAATAAACACGTCTTTCTCACGATCAGACATGCCTGTAACATGCCTCTCAGGCATGGCTGTAACATGCCTCTCAGGCATGCCTGTAACACGCCTCTCAGGCATGCTTTGATACAGTCTCTGAATTTTATGATAATACGACATTTTGTACTTATATTTTTATAATGAATATTATCCAACTATTACAAGCATCACAACGAAACTTAATTAAAGACAGAGTAAAGAGCCGAATATTCTCAAAGTTGATGTATAAAATCAAATCTACATCACTCTATAGAGTTTCTCTATTACTTATAATTCCATAATCAACTTAATTCTATCCTTTTTTTAATTATTCATATCCATTTCAGGTTATTTTTCTATCTTCAATTAGCCATGATTGTAGATAAAAACTGAGACACTGTATTATAGTGAAATATTTATTAAAACAAATGCGTTTTGACGACGGTTAAATTCAAACATTCTTCGACCAATCAGAGCTCTTGATGACGTCAAGGCACGCACCGCCGCTCTGTTAGCATCAGATTCAGATTGCAACTGTCAACTGTGAACCGTTTACAAACTCACAAGACGTGACAAGCAAACCACTTTTTTAAGTGAACAACGATTTCCCAACTCCCAAGCTAACATTGGACTAATAAAACAAGGTAAGTGGAAGTGTTGATCTTTTTAATGAGCCTAGGCCTACCTGAATTGGGCCAAGTCTCATTATAATAGGCCTAGTAAGCCTATTGGCCATATACTAATATTTTTGGAGTAGGCCTAGGCATCCAGGTCTAGCGACAAGCCCTACGCCTAGGCCTGTAGGCTATTGAATTAGTAGTTGATTACGAATCCGATGCTTTTGGGCCCTAATTATTTAGTAGATGCAATAGCCCTACAATGGCAAATGATAATGTGTCACGGTCCTGACTCATGGGCCTTGTTTACTCAGCCGCTGGGGTGGGTTAGAATGGTTAATGATGGTTATAGGGTTATAGGGCGCCACGTTATTTTCAGGTATAATAAATTCAAGTCGAGAATTAGTCGAAATAACGAAAGACTATTTTATTCTTGTATAATTAAAAAATAAACAATTCACAAGACCGTATTATACGTATTAAACCAAATGAAATCACAACAAAATATACGCTCGTCGTCGCTCGCTTCTGGGCCGACTAACGATCTTCACTCGACCAGTCCACTCGTCGAACTGGTCGACCAGGTGAATCAGCATCTGGCCTACCCTCTACTGGTCACGTAGGCCAGATGACGTAAGTGACGACCAATGTCGTCACACATCACCCTATCCTGGTTTGAGGTCTTGCACACTCCAGGTACCCGCTGCCTTCCCTGCGGCGTCTCTGAGCCGGTATGTTATGGCTGACAATTTCTTCTCTACGATGAAGGGGCCTATGAATTTAGGAGCCAACTTTGCCGAGAAATACCTTGCCGCATCCGACTGTGGAAAATTCTTCCGGTAGACGCTGTCCCCTTCCTTGAATTCCACGTGACGCCGTCGAAGATTGTATACCTTCTCATTCTTCAGGTACGCCGCCTTCAACCGGTTAGTCACTTCGTCCCGGATTTCGTCCATTTCTTCCAGGGCCTTCACTCGAGCTACCGTACCCTTGGTTTGCGGCATGACTTCCTTCTCGGCACTCCGCTGACCTCCTCGTGATAATCGCAGCTCGCGACCAAAGTTCAAAAATGCGGGTGTGTAACCAGTCACCTCATGATGGGCAGTGACCAGTGCATACTGCAGTTTCCTTAGATGCCTGTCCCAGTGCCGATGATTATCCTTGATATATGACCGGAGCATAGTACCAATTACCCGGTTGACTCGCTCCGTGGGATTAGCCTGAGGATGATAAAAACTGCTGAAGAGCAACTGAATGTCGTATTGGCTAGCCACCTCCTTACACGACTTACTCGTGTATTGTGCACCATTATCGCAGAGTAGATATTCCGGGGCCCCGTACACCAGTATAACATCTTCCTCCAGATGTTTAGTTACGGCTGCCGCAGTTGCCTGTCTAAGGGGGAATAACAAAGTGTACTTAGTGAAGAAGTCTGTGAAGACTAGTAAGAACCGATTTTGTTTTGTTGATCTGGGTAGTGGACCAATAAGATCCGTACAAACTAATTGCCAAGGGGCACTTACTTCCTTTCTTTTCCCCATAAGACCTGCTGGCCGCTTTTGTTCCGGCTTGTTGGTAGTACATACGGGACAGCCTCGCACATAGTTGGTTACATCCCGCCTTTGCCCTGGCCAGAAGTATTCTTGGGCTACGCGTTTCCTGGTCTTGAGTATTCCCATATGGCCTGCTGTCGGTTCGTCATGACACCTACTTATGATATTTTGCCGCTCCTCCTTCGGGACCACGAGTTTCCATCCTTCCCCACGTAATCGCGGATGATTTTCTGGCCGCCGCTTATACAGTGCTCCATCCTTTGCCTGCCACTCCGGATAGTTGATTGGATTACTGGTAACCTCCATTATCATCTTCCGGTACCAAGCATCTTCGATATCTGACTGGCTTGTCAAGACCTCAATATCTTCTTCCTCGTTTAATCGTGATAGGGCATCTGGAACAGAATGCTCCTTCCCACGCCGATGAACCATTTCATAATCGTAGCCTTGTAACCGCAATGCCCACCGTGCTAGTCGACCTGTTGGATCTTTCAGATTATTCAGCCACAGTAGCATATTCGTCAACTGGGCCAGACTAGACATCGGA
>OU015462.1:123-105138 GCA_907164805.1 Brachyptera putata | reverse complement strand
CATGACAAGTTTCGCCCCCGCCCTGGCCCTCCCAGGCCGGGTAAGTAAAGTATCGAAAACTAAATAAAATGTCGAAAATAAATGGAAAAACAGTCGGTAAAAAAAGACAAGCCTCAAAGTCTGCTTAAAACAGACCAAAAGCCAGAAAAGGATCTCAAACCATACAACCCTACATCGTATAGGCTTCAGGTGAGAGAAACAAAGGATAGGCCTAAAAAGGCCTAAAAATAATCAATTCGAGTTGGAGTCGAAAAACAATAATAATAAACAAATGATGCAATCGAATGTTGACAACAAAAGAAGAAGAACGGTGTGTGAATGAGAAACAAAAACTACGATCGAGCAATATTACAATGCTGCTAGGTGTACCAAGGTTAAACCCGACAAGCACGGTATGCGGGAGCGAACGAAAATACGTCCGACCTCGACGAGAGCTCGTGTGTGTGTGTGTGTGTTTGTGTATATTTTCACAAATCCTTCTTTTGGTTCCTCGTGTATATTACTAGGCAAACGCAGGATGTGCGTTGTACGATGAGCGAGATGTCTATATAAAGTATAATCGAAAACTCTACAAACCTTGATCATTTGGAATGAACTTCATCCAATGTCAATGAATCTAGAAAGCCGTGACTTCGACAATGCAACATTTTTCAACTAATATTTCTATCTTTCCGATGAATAAAATACATTTATTATATTATTTTCTCCAAAACGGCTGGTCCGAATATCGAACCAAATTTTTATTCATGTATATTATTCTTGTCTTCACATTTGTGGAAAATTTGAATCGTATTGGAGAGATTTTTTTTTCAATTTTTTTCCGCCCAGCCAAATCTTATGATGGTTTTAGAAACTTCTAAATGATGTTTCTCAAAAATGGTCCAACCGATTAGACGACCTGCGACCTGTGCAGTGTTCACAAACAAACAAAAAGAAACAAAAAAAAACGCACAGACAAAGCTCCGTGAGACTTGAGTGAAAATCTTCGCTACGCTCATCTAAATATTTATTATTTATAAACTCACCGACGTTTATAAATAACTAGGCAAACGCAGGATGTGCCTTGTACGATGAGCGAGATGTCTATATAAAGTATAATCGAAAACTCTACAAACCTTGATCATTTGAAATGAACTTCATCCGATGTCAATGAATCTAGAAAGCCGTGACTTCGACAATGCAACATTTTCAACTAATATTTCTATCTTTCCGATGAATAAAATACATTTATTATATTATTTTCTCCAAAACGGCTGGTCCGAATATCGAACCAAATTTTTATTCATGCATATTATTCTTGTGTTTACATTTGAGGAAAATTTGAATCGTACTGGAGAGATTTTTATTTTCAATTTTTTTCCGCCCAGCCAAATCTTATGGGTTTTTTAGAAACTTCTAAATGATCTTTCTCAAAAATGGTCCAACCGATTAGACCTTAAAACTATACAGTTCTAAGTTGGATAAGTTTGCATATAAAAAAAAAGTTTCATGTCGATCGGTCAAACCCTGCGACCTGTGCAGTGTTTACAAACAAACAAACAAACAAAGAAAAAAAAACGCACAGACAAAGTTCCGTAAGAGTTGAGTGAAAATCTTCGCTGCGCTCATCTAATGAATATTACTAGGAAAACGCCTTATATGCGTTGTGAGATGAGCTTAGAAGTATGGAAATGTAGAATTAAGAATATTTGGTCGGCTCAATGTACATATACAGGCCATGGATCACTTCAAAGATTTAAAAACCGCGGCTGTCTGTTGGTATATGGACCTTGGTTTCCAAACAATTAAACCAGTGCCTTCTTCATATCCATCACAGATTTTAAACGTTTTAATTTATTGGTGACACTTGTTGCTCACATTTAATAGTTTCTTAATTGCTTTTACTGATGTGTAAGAAAGTACATTAAAAATGAGTTTTCTTCGTTGTTCCACATCCGATTGTTCCATAAGTCGCTTAAAATGTGTATGATAGTTCTTCCCACACTCAGTATAAATTTGAGAGCTCTTGAAAAAAATAAAATTCCAAGTATTTCTCCCCTGGTCTATTCTCATGGGGAATTTCCATACTTTCCGATTTTTTTCCGGAAAATCCGTTTGACCGATTTTTCTGAAAAACAATCCAAACCTATTCTGGTATAACACCAATTTGTAAAAAAAGTTTCGAGTTGATTGAAACTTTTTCCTGACCTGTATGCCGCGTACAAAATTACACAAAAAAAAAAAAAAAAAAAACAAACATAAAAACCAAGCCCAAAATTTTTCGGTATATAGAATGAAAATCTTCGCTACGCTCATCTAAATATACACGAGGAACCGAAAAAATAATTTGCGTAAATATATATATATATATATATACTGGCGTCGGAACCTTGAGGGGGGGGGGGGGGCAGGGGGTGCAGTGCCCCCCTCAACTTTTAGCCAAGGGGAGGCAAGAAAAAGGGAAAAAGGTCTTGCAAGACACAAATTGAAAAGACAAGAAATAGAAAAGACGAAAAAAAAGGAAGAGAGAAGGAGAGAAAGAAAAAAAGAAAGAGAAGGAAGGAAAGATGTAGGCCTGTATAGATAGATAAAATCGCAGATAGATTCATATTTCACATTGCACAGAAAATCAAATAAAATACAAAAATTCCAACAGTCGTAACGATGACAATAAAGTGAAATGGAGAAATGGAACTTCCGATAAGGGTCGTTTCTAGGAGTGGGCAAAGAGCGTGACTGCCAGGGGCGTCAAATTCAAGGGGCGCTATCGGCGCACATTTGTAACATTATTAATAATATTCCATGAGTGATATTCTATTTTACTTATGCATTATTGGGTGGAGTAAATGTTATTATTCGAACAGCATTGTTATCGAATGATATAGATTAATTTAGCGTTATATTTTCTTGGATCAGCCATTCAGCAAGACTAAAGAATTCATGAATTCCAGAAATTTCGTGTAGAACTTTCCCAAACACGTAGAATCGTATTTAAAAAGATGCATTTTCGAACATTTCCCTGCGGGGCTTTATTCCTCCCTCACTTTCATTCACTTTCACTATGCACATACAGTTTTCAGGGCTCATAATTGAGTTCTTGCCCGTGGCGCTGAAATGAGCCAGAACGACCCTGCAGTTACAATAACTTTGATTGGTAAATATCAGTTGGGCACCTCCAGTTCTTCAAAACAAATTATTTTGTCATCTAAATCTTATCTGAAACACGTTAAATCGTGGTAAAAAAAGTGTAATTTGAAAAAATCCCCTGCGGGCCCAGAAGAGGTCTTTCCCCCCTTGCCCCCGCGGGTCGCAGGCTTCGCGTTAACTGGCCTTTGTACAAAATTTCTTATATGGCATTCTATTTCCCAAACTGAGATTTCCCCCCCCTCATCTTGGTATTTTCAGTATTTTTTTCTTCTGTACTGAAAAATACCCAAATGTTATTGAATATGTGGCACTCCATACTTCCTTCCTCCGCGGGTCGCAATTGGTGAGCTTGCCCCCCCCCCTTTTAACTTTCAAAACGTTCCGACGCCCCTGTATATATATATATATATACACTGGCGACGGAACCGGGGGGGGGGGGGGGGGCAAGGGGTGCAATGCCCCCATCAACTTTTGGCCAAGGGGGGGCAAGAAAAAAGGTCTTGCAAGACACAATTTGAAAAGACGAGAAATAGAAAAGACGAAAAAAGAAGGAAGAGCCAAGGGAAGAGAGAAAAAAAAGAAAGAGAGGAAGGAGAGATGTATATAGATAGATAAAATCGTAAATAGATTCATATTTCACATTGCATAAAAAATTGGATGGGCACATTCAGTTCTAGAAGAAAATTGATTTTGGCATCAAAATCTCATCTGGAACACGTTGAACCCTATTGAAAAAGGTGTAATTTGAAGAAATTTGATTTACCGTTTCGAAATGACAGCTCTGGTACGTGGTTTATGAGTTAGCAGAAATCAACAAGCAACACTATGCTTCTTCCAGATGTAAATTATTTATTACAATTTTTGTAAATACCCAAAATTCCAACAGTCGTAACGATGACAATAAAGTGAAATGGAGAAAGGGAACTTCCAATAAGGGTCGTTTCTAGGGGTGGGCAAAGAGCGTGACTGCCAGAGGCGTCAAATCTAAGGGGCGCTATCGGCGCACATTTGTGACATCCTATTAACAATAATGTTGCATAAATCATATTATATTTTACTTATGCATTATTGGGTGGAGTAAATATTATTATTCGAACAGCATTGTAATCGAATGATAGATGAATTCAGCGTTTTATTTTCTTGGATCAGCCATTCAGCTGAACTAGCTTCCTTACTACACTGAAGAATTCATGAATTCCAGAAATTTCGTGTAATTCCCAAACCCGTAGAATCGTATTTAGAAAGATGAATTTTCGAAACTGTCCCTGCGGGGCTTGATTCCTCCCTCACTTGCATTCACTTTCACTATGTGCATACAGTTTTTTGGGCTCACAATTGAGTCCTTGCCCGTGGCGCTAAAATGAGCCAGAACGACCCTGCAGATACAATAACTATGATTGGCAAATATCAGTTGGGTACCTCTAGTTCTTCAAAACAATCAATTTTGTCATCTAAATCTCATCTGAAACACATTGAATCGCGTCAAAAAAGGGGTAATTTAAAAAAAAATCCTGCGGGGCCAGAAAGGGTCCTTCCCCCCGCGGGTCGTGGGCTCTGCGTTAACTGGCCTTTGTACAACTGTTCTTATATGAACAGATATTTCTTTTCCAAACTGAGATCCCCCCCCCTCCGTTTTGGTATTTTTAGTATTTTTTAATTCTGTCCTGAAAAATACTCGAATGTTCTTGAATATGTGGCACTCCATACTTCCTTCCTCCGCTGGTCGCAATTGTTGAGCTTGCCCCCCCCCCCCCAACTTTCAAAACGTTCCGACGCCCCTGTATATATATATATATATATATATATATATATATATATATATATATATATATATAGGCCTATATATAGGTTTATTTGTTCATTAATTTCTAAAATGAATCAAACCTTCATTTGATCTACCGGACTTTCATTCAATATTATATATATATATATATATATATATATATATATATATATATATATATATATATAGATATATATAGATAGGCCTATATATATATATATATAATACCAGTCTATCATATACATATAAACAATAGCAAACAATAGCCAAATCCTATTGGGAATGTTTGGGAAGTTGGGAACTGACAATGACATATTCATGAAGAAATAAAAATGATAATGTAGGCCTAAATTGGTTCATCTTTTCAGATAGCATCATAGTCTACTTTAGTTATAAATAAAATACATATATGTCGATACCGTTATCATTCTAGGTTTTGAGTTCTCGTTTTGCACTCATTATTTTGCTATTGGCATTCTACATGGCCCACTCAGCCCTACATACATACACAGCGCGTTTCTCCTATATTTAGTGACTGAATATCGAAATTCCCGAAGTATCCCGTAAAGATGCTTTATACACTTGTCTGCAGGAAAATTAACCAGAAAAACAATATTTCAATAATAGTACCTACTCGTCAACTCGAATCTTCTCGTGTTTACTGAAATAATTAGGAACTTTCAAACAAATATTGAAAGAGTTGACAAAATATTTTCAAATTACGAAATTATCCAGTCTAGGTGTCTTACGTAATCAACCGTCGTTCAGCAATGCGCTTTATTTCGGCCATAAATTCTAAATTATGTTTATTCCCAGGCATCGTTGAATAAAGTTGAAACTGATATATTTAATAGTCCTTTACCATAGTTATTAATACAGGTGGTGACCACACAGTACCTAAAGAGTACTATTTCCCAGTCCCATATAGTTATGATTTTGATAATGTTTATATTCTTCTGAAAAGTAATATTGAGTAATGATTTCACATTCATACATTTTCCTGAACGACAAAATATCACAAGGACTCAACAGATTTTCAAGTAGAACTTGTACGTTTACAGGAATCATATTTCTTGAATTTATTTCTGAAAATTATTTAGATTTACATTTTCAATAATATAAGTATGCCTATCAGCAGCGCTGCCCCAAACCTGATAAGGCTGTCTGCTATGGCAGTGAGCTATAGGCCTATAGTTTTTAAAGTAGGCCTACCGGTAGTGAAAGGTAAATATTTTCTTAGTTGATACATTTTAAATAATATCCATTTTTAATGACGTTTTTATTACAAACATTTTTTATAAGTAACAATTTGGGGATATAACTGCCTTCCTCCCGATGTCCTTACGAACCAGTACAGAGCGGTAATAGTAATGTATATTCTCATGGCTTATTTTTTCATATGCATGTTTAGAATGAATAGTTTCATGCTGTTGCTTAGTTATGACGTACGACCAATAAAGTTATTTCACTAACTATATTTTCGAGTTGTCAATTTTTTGGTGATCATCAGTCATAACCCTGTAAGACACGTCCGAACTGCGAACACGTGTTTAGTCAGCAGCTCTGGCATGAGTTGCATGCTCACTGCTGGACTGACTGACCGCAACTGAGCTCTGATTGGACGCACGGCTTGATACGAGAAACTCGGCTACTTGACGTCATAGCAGTGGGCCCGCCTCCACGCTCTCGCTAAACTACTACTCTTCTGAATAATTTAACCGCAAGTAGTTCATCCGTCGAGAGCAGTTTTAACGATCTTAAAAATCGAGTCTTTTGTAAGAACCTCCCTGTTCGATTAGACTCTTTCGTTGAAACTCATATTTCATCAATTGAGGGGACGATGAAACTGGTAGCCGCTTCTACCCTCAATAATGAGATTGTGTATGAAGTATCTCAGCCATCAGACGAAGTCGAGTTCAGTGATTTTCACATATCAGAAGAAACTACTGCAATAGAGAACTGGCGTGGTTTGGGAACGCAAGTGGTTCAAAGCGATCAAGACTCGCAGACTATTGCTGAAGAAATAGTGCGGGTACACAAAAACAAGGAGCCATCAATAAGTATGCAATGTCCAGCTTGCATGAACAATGATACGCCTGGCGGTGCTCATAAATGCATAAAGTGTGGAAAGTCGGTGCATGCACTAGAAGAATGCTCGAAAGCAGTGAATGCAGACGTTGAAGACTTCGGTCAGGCGAGAATTTGCATAAAATGTTCTTTTAATGTGATGGGTCTCACTTCAAAACAACCAGAGCGACCGAGATATTCGTACTTAGAGAAGCAATCCGAGTTTGCACACATTGATCTTTCGTCCAAACTGAGTGTTAAACCTATTGGTCTCATTAAAAATGGTCACCGATCAGATTTGCAACCGGTAAAAGTCGACAAGAAAAGGATGATTTTAGCAAATACTTGCTCATTTGACTCTATTCTGCAACTGCTGTGCTCAGCGTACTCGGATAGTGAAGTTTATCAAAAATTTGTTAACTCTGAGAGCAATAAGTCCAGCATTTTCAAGCTTGTAAGAAGCATCGCCTCTACTGGTGTCACACCTACGAGCTACCGCACGCGATTACTCATTCTTAAAGATATTTTCAAGTCCTCTGAATTACCATCAGGAATCACAAAAGTTTCAACTGAAGCAACAGCTGAATACATGATTTCCAAAGTTTTGATGAATTATCCTACAGTCAAGACGTTCAGTTCATGTGACAGCATCTGCTCTTGCACTACACATGTGTCTGTAGATGCATCTGTTATTCCATTAACAATTCATAATCGAGGTTTAGATTTGAGCGAAATACAAACCCTAATAAAAGATTATTTATCACAACAGTATCGGAACTGTTCAAATGAGGTAGGTGATGACGGAGACCTTTGTTTGGGTTTGCGAAGTACCGTTTCATACCTGAGCCTACAGCACATCTTCACTTCAAATACACTTTTCAACGAAGAAAACAACAACAATTCTGCTTTAGCTGCACAACTCATAATGCAACTTAAAGCTATACCTACATTGCTCAACGTAGAAGGAAGAGACTACAAGCTGCGAGGTGTTATAGCATCGACGTATAGAAAAAACGCAGGAATAAATGAACTGAGCCACTATGTTGCTTATTGTGAACGTCTTGATGATAAGTGGGAACTTTACGATGATATGAAAGACAAAAACCAAGCATGTTCTGGTAACACTGAAGTAAATTGCGAGATTTGTTTCTATACTGTGTAGGCAGTTTTAAAAACTGTGTTTGATGTAACAGCGATGTGTAACACAAAAAGTTGCGCCGCCCGGTTTAGCTCAGTCAGTTAAGGCATTGCCTTATAACCTGGCTGCAGTGAAATCGGGCCTGGGTTCGAATCCCGCAGAAGGTATGGGTTTTAGTAAACGTCCATCATTCATCATTTCATTTATCAGCCACTCATTCGTCCAAGCTCTAGTCAGCGATAGGGGGTTTGAGCAACATAGAAAAAAAATCATGATCTCATAACTAGATGCACTCTTAATGTTACTACAGTATGTCAAACAATGCTGTCTTTTGCTTAAGTATATATTTAGTTGCATCTTAACAATTATTTATGTATTATTTTGTGTGAATCCATCCGAATTACAATATGTTTTTTCATGGTCTTGAGTATAAATCTGACTTGTATGAAAATACGCATATCATATTGCAATGTATATTTTTTTACAACATGCAATGTATTTTCTTTTATAACGGCGTCATTTTGTGATGTTTACCGAAGTATTCGTACGTGTACGCATAACACATTAATTTTATGTTTCGTTTGAAAATGTATTGTTTTTTTGTGTGGAAAAACAAAATTTGCTCATTTTTGCAGATAATGGTATAGTTGAAAATATCTGTACATCATTAAAACTATTTATTGGTCACATCCTCACTATTTATTCTCAATCTCAATTTTGAAAATCGATTGAGTCTATTGTATCACATAATCATGATGAATAAAAATGCTCCATTTATCTCTTAGCACAAGTTCCACGATAAATATCTTCATACAATAAATGTGTATGTAATCCTAATATTTTCATGAGTAAATTTTGACAATATTTCAGAATAATGTTCAATCGAGGATGATTCAATAAATAATATTTCTCATACATCTCATGTTGTGATTGTTTTATCTCATTTAATCTTACCCTACATCGCGTTATTAAGATTACACAAGATTTTTAGGATCCGATTTTAATAGTTTTGAACAGACATACTTATATAGAAGCGTACGTATGAATGTAATAACGTAATTATGTATTTAACAACGAGTAGTGCGTAAGTGGTGAAGGATAACTTGAGAAGGGAATAATACTATTATATAATTATTATCTTCGAAATAGAAATTACCGCGTTGAAATCATAGTCAAAGGATCCCACTTTATGAGGTCAGAAAAAAGAAACGGAAGACCAAGTTTCTTTGGCAAATTACAATTAGGCGTATACAAATGAGTATTGTTTATTAATCTGTTGATTTGAGTCACTAAATATGTCATTCTGGAGTTAGGTGGTTCTGTCGTTTAGAAAGCTTCACCAAATTGTTTTTAACATTGTGCTCAAACCCATAGAGCACAAACGAAATGGTTTGGTGCACAAACAAGCACAAACAAAGCACAAACAATCTAAAATAAAAAATATATCATTCTAATGTTTGGGGGTTCTGTCGTTTAGATGGCTCCCCCAAATTGTTTTCAACATATCGCTCAAACCAATAGAGCACAAACGGAATGGTTAGGTGCACAAACAAGCACGAACGAAGCACAAACGATTGAACATGAAAAATATGCCATTCTAATGTTTGGGGGTTCTGTCGTTTAGATGGCACCCCCAAATTGTTTTCAACATATCGCTCAAACCAATAGAGCACAAACGGAATGGTTAGGTGCACAAACAAGCACGAACGAAGCACAAACGATTGAACATGAAAAATATGCCATTCTAATGTTTGGGGGTTCTGTCGTTTAGATGGCTCCCCCAAATTGTTTTCAACATAGCGCTCAAACTAATAGAGCACAAACGAAATGGTTAGGTGCACAAACAGGCACAAACGGAGCACAAACGATTGGAAATAAAAAATATGTCATTCTAATGTTTGGGGGTTCTGTCGTTTAGATGGCTCCCCCAAATTTGTTTCTCATATAGTGCACAAACCAATAGAGCACAAACGGAATGGTTAGGTGCACAAACAAGCACAAACGAAGCACAAACGATTGAACATAAAAAATATGTCATTCTGAAGTTTGGGGGTTCTGTCGTTTAGATGGCCCCCCCAAATCGTTTTTGACACAGAGCTCAAACCAATGGAGCACAAACAAAATGGTTCAGTGCACAAACAAGCACAAACGGAGCACAAACGATGAGAAATAAATAATATGTAATTCCAAAGTTTGGTGGTTCTGTCGTTTAGATGGCTCCCCCAATTTGTTTCTTACATAGCGCACAAACAAATAGAGCACAAACGAAACGGTTTGGTGCACAAACAATCACAAACGAAGCACAAACGTTCAATGTGCTCCGAATTGTAATCGCGAGATATGGGGGAGCCAACTAAATGGACCTCATCCATACAGTACACGAGGCAAACGCAGCATATGCGTTGTAAGATGAGCGAGATATCTATATACTCGAAATCTCTACACACCTTGATAATATAAAATATATTTCAATCGGTTCACTATCGAATCTAGAAAGCCATGAATCTATCACTGCAACATTTTTCTGTCCTTATATCTATCTATTTGATGATTAAAAAACATTCATATCATTATTTTCTTCAAAATGGCTGGTCCGAATTACTTACAAATTCTCAATAATGTGCAGTATCATTCATGTGTTAACATCCAGTGAAAATTTCAGGTGATTTGGTGAGATTTTATTCTCCCAATTTTCTTGCCCAGCGTAATCTTATGGGGTTTTCAGAATCTTTGAGATGATGTTTCTAAAAATATGTTCAACCGATTTAACTCAAAAACAACACACTTTATGGTTGGATAAGTTTGCGTGGATAGGAAAAGTTTGATGTCAGTCAGTCGGTCAAACCCTGCGACCTGTGCAGTGCTTACAAACAGACAGAAAACAAAACAAAAGCAAAACAAAAAACATCTTAAAAAACCAGTGTAATTGAATGAAAAGTTCACATGCCCAAAATAATTTTATGCTCTTTGATTATTATGACATTTTATTTTGTGAATTCAATCAGTTTTGAGATAATACGACAATGAATTTCATCACATTCTTTTCATTGACTTACGTATTATCTTGAAACTGATTGAATTCACTGAAATAGAATGTCATATTAATTGAAGAGCATGAAATTATCTTGGTAATGCGAACTTTTTATTCAGTCACACTGATTTTTTAACATAGTTAAAAATTAGTAGAGGTGAATGACCCTATTTTTATAAGCATCGAGCATGCATCCCCTTAAGAGTGGGATGTATGACTTCGTCGTCGCTCATCCAATTAATTTATTTGTGACCAAAAGAAGTTCGATGTTCTTCCCGTCATTATCTGGTAACATCCTGCCCTATCCTGACTTCCCAGCCCACGCTCTCTCATCCTTACTTCCTGCTCCTCAACCTGACGGCTCGAACCTACAAGTCGCCAATATACAAGCTATACTGAGAGACAACCGCTCGTCGGAATAGTAAAATATGCCACACCACGTCATTACGATTATTGGTTGAGGAGACGATAGGATGTCTTTCTCATATATTAGCTTTGACGGTTGGATGTTTCGAGCCTCCAGAAGAACTGCAGGAAATACCTGGGTTATTTGGTGATATCTTTTCGTCAATGAGATATTACTAGGAAAACGCCTTATATGCGTTGTGAGATGAGCTTAGAAGTATGGAAATGTAGAATTAGAACATTTGGTCACAGCTCAATGTACATATACAGGCCATGGATCACTTCAAAGGTTTAAGAACCGCGGCTGTCTGTTGGTATATAAACCTTGGTTTCCAAACAATTATACCAGTGCCTTCTTCATATCCATCACAGATTTTAAACGTTTTAATTTATTGGTGACACTTGTTGCTCATATTTAATAGTTTCTTAATTGCTTTTATTGATGTGTAAAAAAGTACCTTAAAAATGAGTTTTCTTCGTTGTTTCACATCCGATTGTCCCACAAATCGCTTAAAATATGTATGATAGATCTTTCCACATTCAGTATAAATTTGAGAGCTTTTGGAAAATTTTGGTTTTTCAAGTATTTCTCCCCGGCCTATTCTTATGGGGAATTTCCATACTTTCCAAATTTTTTCCGGAGACACCGTTTGACCGATTTTTCTGAAAAACAATCCCAACCTATTCTGGTACAACACCAATTCAGGAAAAAAGTTTCGAGTTGATTGAAACTTTTTTCCGACCTGTATGCCGCGTACAAAATTACACAAAAAAAAAAAAAACATGAAAACCAAGCCCAAAATTTTTCGGTATATGGAATGAAAATCTTCGCTACACTCATCTAACTAGGAAAACGCCTTATATGCGTTGTGAGATGAGCTTAGAAGTATGGAAATGTAGAATTAAGAATATTTGGTCGGCTCAATGTACATATACAGGCCATGGATCTCTTCAAAGGTTTAAAAACCGCGGCTGTCTGTTGGTATATGGACCTTGGTTTCCAAACAATTAAACCAGTGCCTTCTTCATATCCATCACGGATTTTAAACGTTTTAATTTATTGGTGACACTTGTTGCTCACATTTAATAGTTTCTTAATTGCTTTCTTAATTGCTTTTATTGATGTGTAAAAAAGTAAATTAAAAATGAGTTTTCTTCGTTGTTTCACATCCGATTGTTCCATAAGTCGCTTAAAATGTGTATGACTTCATTCGTTCCCCCCTTCAACTCAAATCACGAATTACAGCTATCTAGGGTAAACCATCCCCAGTGCTGAGATACCCCCCTCAACTAAAATCACGAATAACAGCTATGGGGTAAACCATCCCTGGGGCTCAGATACCCCCCTTTAATTTAAATCACGAATGAAGTTATAGGGTAAACCATCTCTAGGGTTCAGATACCCCCTCTCACAGAAAACAGGTTTCGACTAGGGGGTATAGGATCCCTGGGGGGGGGGGGTAGTTGTACACTTGGGATCAATTACCGGGGGGTATCACAACACTAGAGCTGGAATACCGGGGGGTACTAGAACACGGGGGTATAGGGTCCCTGCGACACCGGCATCCGGTCACGGATCTCGTCTATCACGTTGCGAACTATGGGCTGCGGCAGTCGATACAATTTCATGAAGTCCGATTCTGTACTTAGGCCCCGGATCATTCTTCTTCGTCGCTTTTATCTATAACGCAGCTGATGGTGGTCGCGATCAATCGCTTCCACCAAGTTGTGATAATTAGCAAGAGCATTCATGATATCCAAGGATAGGGCAAAGGAAAGGGTTGGGTTAGGATTTCAAATTGAATCAAAGCAATATGACAGGCATAGCCATATGTAGACTTACTATATTTACAGATGGACCTAGGCCTATAGGTCTAGCCCGGAGTCTAGCCTATCCCTATGTATACGTATTGTAATAGGCTAGGGCTAGGACTAGAATGAAACAAAATCTGACTGCATGTTAATGGTTTAATAAACTAAGTACACTACATTTTACGTAAGCTTAGGTCAATACAAATCATGCGATTGTAGAGTTGGTCCTAGTTGTACCTACATACATTGCTCTGTTATTCATTGAGTCTTAACCGAACTAGGCCTAGGCAGGTTTAAACCCGGCGTATGTCCTGAAGTCGCACGGTCAAAACTGTTTTAATCGTTGTATATGACTGGTTCAAGCCTAGCCCCCAAAGTGATTCGCGATTCAACAGTGAAACTACGACTACACACTTCTATGATTTAGAGTAAAGTTTGGTTTGACCCGAGGCTATTTAAATCAATAGGCCTATCATAGACATAGGCCTACACTTTGAGGTTACAGCTAGACCTAGGGTCATTGATTTTTGTAACTCTGCTAGGGCTAACCCTGAAATCGTAGGCTAGGTTTTTCACTAGGAAGGCGTATGGATTCCAACTGCTTTGAGACAAGTCGTTTGGTCGGTTCAAGCGTTAACATTTTTAACGGGAATTAACTAGTTTCCACAGTATTCAACTCTGTATCTTGTTCACTACTTCAACCATAACCAACTAGCCTAGTTTTAGGTGCCGTGTAGGGCCTACATAACCTATGCTATGGCTTTGTACATTTGTAACAGACCTACAAAAATGATAATATTATTTCAATATCATGATTAAATATATAACAAGAATACTTACACTAATAAGTCTGAGACTGAAGTGGGTCCGATTCTTTTTAACTTCACAATAACACCGATATAAATATGACAGACCAATGTCAAAGTCAGCTGGCGAGCTCGCTACGAGCAGGCGGGTTATAAATGATGGCCGCTAACTAGGCGACCGCTCCGACGAGTTATTAGATGAGTGTAGCGAAGATTTTCATTCCATATACCGAAAAATTTTGGGCTTGGTTTTCATGTTTTTTTTTTTTTTGTGTAATTTTGTACGCGGCATACAGGTCGGAAAAAAGTTTCAATCAACTCGAAACTTTTTTCCTGAATTGGTGTTGTACCAGAATAGGTTGGGATTGTTTTTCAGAAAAATCGGTCAAACGGTGTCTCCGGAAAAAATTTGGAAAGTATGGAAATTCCCCATAAGAATAGGCCGGGGAGAAATACTTGAAAAACCAAAATTTTCCAAAAGCTCTCAAATTTATACTGAATGTGGAAAGATCTATCATACATATTTTAAGCGATTTGTGGGACAATCGGATGTGAAACAACGAAGAAAACTCATTTTTAAGGTACTTTTTTACACATCAATAAAAGCAATTAAGAAACTATTAAATATGAGCAACAAGTGTCACCAATAAATTAAAACGTTTAAAATCTGTGATGGATATGAAGAAGGCACTGGTATAATTGTTTGGAAACCAAGGTTTATATACCAACAGACAGCCGCGGTTCTTAAACCTTTGAAGTGATCCATGGCCTGTATATGTACATTGAGCTGTGACCAAATGTTCTAATTCTACATTTCCATACTTCTAAGCTCATCTCACAACGCATATAAGGCGTTTTCCTAGTAATATCTCATTGACGAAAAGATATCACCAAATAACCCAGGTATTTCCTGCAGTTCTTCTGGAGGCTCGAAACATCCAACCGTCAAAGCTAATATATGAGAAAGACATCCTATCGTCTCCTCAACCAATAATCGTAATGACGTGGTGTGGCATATTTTACTATTCCGACGAGCGGTTGTCTCTCAGTATAGCTTGTATATTGGCGACTTGTAGGTTCGAGCCGTCAGGTTGAGGAGCAGGAAGTAAGGATGAGAGAGCGTGGGCTGGGAAGTCAGGATAGGGCAGGATGTTACCAGATAATGACGGGAAGAACATCGAACTTCTTTTGGTCACAAATAAATTAATTGGATGAGCGACGACGAAGTCATACATCCCACTCTTAAGGGGATGCATGCTCGATGCTTATAAAAATAGGGTCATTCACCTCTACTAATTTTTAACTATGTTAAAAAATCAGTGTGACTGAATAAAAAGTTCGCATTACCAAGATAATTTCATGCTCTTCAATTAATATGACATTCTATTTCAGTGAATTCAATCAGTTTCAAGATAATACGTAAGTCAATGAAAAGAATGTGATGAAATTCATTGTCGTATTATCTCAAAACTGATTGAATTCACAAAAATAAAATGTCATAATAATCAAAGAGCATAAAATTATTTTGGGCATGTGAACTTTTCATTCAATTACACTGGTTTTTTAAGATGTTTTTTGTTTTGCTTTTGTTTTGTTTTCTGTTTGTTTGTAAGCACTGCACAGGTCGCAGGGTTTGACCGACTGACTGACATCAAACTTTTCCTATCCACGCAAACTTATCCAACCATAAAGTGTGTTGTTTTTGAGTTAAATCGGTTGAACATATTTTTAGAAACATCATCTCAAAGATTCTGAAAACCCCATAAGATTACGCTGGGCAAGAAAATTGGGAGAATAAAATCTCACCAAATCACCTGAAATTTTCACTGGATGTTAACACATGAATGATACTGCACATTATTGAGAATTTGTAAGTAATTCGGACCAGCCATTTTGAAGAAAATAATGATATGAATGTTTTTTAATCATCAAATAGATAGATATAAGGACAGAAAAATGTTGCAGTGATAGATTCATGGCTTTCTAGATTCGATAGTGAACCGATTGAAATATATTTTATATTATCAAGGTGTGTAGAGATTTCGAGTATATAGATATCTCGCTCATCTTACAACGCATATGCTGCGTTTGCCTCGTGTACTGTATGGATGAGGTCCATTTAGTTGGCTCCCCCATATCTCGCGATTACAATTCGGAGCACATTGAACGTTTGTGCTTCGTTTGTGATTGTTTGTGCACCAAACCGTTTCGTTTGTGCTCTATTTGTTTGTGCGCTATGTAAGAAACAAATTGGGGGAGCCATCTAAACGACAGAACCACCAAACTTTGGAATTACATATTATTTATTTCTCATCGTTTGTGCTCCGTTTGTGCTTGTTTGTGCACTGAACCATTTTGTTTGTGCTCCATTGGTTTGAGCTCTGTGTCAAAAACGATTTGGGGGGGCCATCTAAACGACAGAACCCCCAAACTTCAGAATGACATATTTTTTATGTTCAATCGTTTGTGCTTCGTTTGTGCTTGTTTGTGCACCTAACCATTCCGTTTGTGCTCTATTGGTTTGTGCACTATATGAGAAACAAATTTGGGGGAGCCATCTAAACGACAGAACCCCCAAACATTAGAATGACATATTTTTTATTTCCAATCGTTTGTGCTCCGTTTGTGCCTGTTTGTGCACCTAACCATTTCGTTTGTGCTCTATTAGTTTGAGCGCTATGTTGAAAACAATTTGGGGGAGCCATCTAAACGACAGAACCCCCAAACATTAGAATGGCATATTTTTCATGTTCAATCGTTTGTGCTTCGTTCGTGCTTGTTTGTGCACCTAACCATTCCGTTTGTGCTCTATTGGTTTGAGCGATATGTTGAAAACAATTTGGGGGTGCCATCTAAACGACAGAACCCCCAAACATTAGAATGGCATATTTTTCATGTTCAATCGTTTGTGCTTCGTTCGTGCTTGTTTGTGCACCTAACCATTCCGTTTGTGCTCTATTGGTTTGAGCGATATGTTGAAAACAATTTGGGGGAGCCATCTAAACGACAGAACCCCCAAACATTAGAATGATATATTTTTTATTTTAGATTGTTTGTGCTTTGTTTGTGCTTGTTTGTGCACCAAACCATTTCGTTTGTGCTCTATGGGTTTGAGCACAATGTTAAAAACAATTTGGTGAAGCTTTCTAAACGACAGAACCACCTAACTCCAGAATGACATATTTAGTGACTCAAATCAACAGATTAATAAACAATACTCATTTGTATACGCCTAATTGTAATTTGCCAAAGAAACTTGGTCTTCCGTTTCTTTTTTCTGACCTCATAAAGTGGGATCCTTTGACTATGATTTCAACGCGGTAATTTCTATTTCGAAGATAATAATTATATAATAGTATTATTCCCTTCTCAAGTTATCCTTCACCACTTACGCACTACTCGTTGTTAAATACATAATTACGTTATTACATTCATACGTACGCTTCTATATAAGTATGTCTGTTCAAAACTATTAAAATCGGATCCTAAAAATCTTGTGTAATCTTAATAACGCGATGTAGGGTAAGATTAAATGAGATAAAACAATCACAACATGAGATGTATGAGAAATATTATTTATTGAATCATCCTCGATTGAACATTATTCTGAAATATTGTCAAAATTTACTCATGAAAATATTAGGATTACATACACATTTATTGTATGAAGATATTTATCGTGGAACTTGTGCTAAGAGATAAATGGAGCATTTTTATTCATCATGATTATGTGATACAATAGACTCAATCGATTTTCAAAATTGAGATTGAGAATAAATAGTGAGGATGTGACCAATAAATAGTTTTAATGATGTACAGATATTTTCAACTATACCATTATCTGCAAAAATGAGCAAATTTTGTTTTTCCACACAAAAAAACAATACATTTTCAAACGAAACATAAAATTAATGTGTTATGCGTACACGTACGAATACTTCGGTAAACATCACAAAATGACGCCGTTATAAAAGAAAATACATTGCATGTTGTAAAAAAATATACATTGCAATATGATATGCGTATTTTCATACAAGTCAGATTTATACTCAAGACCATGAAAAAACATATTGTAATTCGGATGGATTCACACAAAATAATACATAAATAATTGTTAAGATGCAACTAAATATATACTTAAGCAAAAGACAGCATTGTTTGACATACTGTAGTAACATTAAGAGTGCATCTAGTTATGAGATCATGATTTTTTTTCTATGTTGCTCAAACCCCCTATCGCTGACTAGAGCTTGGACGAATGAGTGGCTGATAAATGAAATGATGAATGATGGACGTTTACTAAAACCCATACCTTCTGCGGGATTCGAACCCAGGCCCGATTTCACTGCAGCCAGGTTATAAGGCAATGCCTTAACTGACTGAGCTAAACCGGGCGGCGCAACTTTTTGTGTTACACATCGCTGTTACATCAAACACAGTTTTTAAAACTGCCTACACAGTATAGAAACAAATCTCGCAATTTACTTCAGTGTTACCAGAACATGCTTGGTTTTTGTCTTTCATATCATCGTAAAGTTCCCACTTATCATCAAGACGTTCACAATAAGCAACATAGTGGCTCAGTTCATTTATTCCTGCGTTTTTTCTATACGTCGATGCTATAACACCTCGCAGCTTGTAGTCTCTTCCTTCTACGTTGAGCAATGTAGGTATAGCTTTAAGTTGCATTATGAGTTGTGCAGCTAAAGCAGAATTGTTGTTGTTTTCTTCGTTGAAAAGTGTATTTGAAGTGAAGATGTGCTGTAGGCTCAGGTATGAAACGGTACTTCGCAAACCCAAACAAAGGTCTCCGTCATCACCTACCTCATTTGAACAGTTCCGATACTGTTGTGATAAATAATCTTTTATTAGGGTTTGTATTTCGCTCAAATCTAAACCTCGATTATGAATTGTTAATGGAATAACAGATGCATCTACAGACACATGTGTAGTGCAAGAGCAGATGCTGTCACATGAACTGAACGTCTTGACTGTAGGATAATTCATCAAAACTTTGGAAATCATGTATTCAGCTGTTGCTTCAGTTGAAACTTTTGTGATTCCTGATGGTAATTCAGAGGACTTGAAAATATCTTTAAGAATGAGTAATCGCGTGCGGTAGCTCGTAGGTGTGACACCAGTAGAGGCGATGCTTCTTACAAGCTTGAAAATGCTGGACTTATTGCTCTCAGAGTTAACAAATTTTTGATAAACTTCACTATCCGAGTACGCTGAGCACAGCAGTTGCAGAATAGAGTCAAATGAGCAAGTATTTGCTAAAATCATCCTTTTCTTGTCGACTTTTACCGGTTGCAAATCTGATCGGTGACCATTTTTAATGAGACCAATAGGTTTAACACTCAGTTTGGACGAAAGATCAATGTGTGCAAACTCGGATTGCTTCTCTAAGTACGAATATCTCGGTCGCTCTGGTTGTTTTGAAGTGAGACCCATCACATTAAAAGAACATTTTATGCAAATTCTCGCCTGACCGAAGTCTTCAACGTCTGCATTCACTGCTTTCGAGCATTCTTCTAGTGCATGCACCGACTTTCCACACTTTATGCATTTATGAGCACCGCCAGGCGTATCATTGTTCATGCAAGCTGGACATTGCATACTTATTGATGGCTCCTTGTTTTTGTGTACCCGCACTATTTCTTCAGCAATAGTCTGCGAGTCTTGATCGCTTTGAACCACTTGCGTTCCCAAACCACGCCAGTTCTCTATTGCAGTAGTTTCTTCTGATATGTGAAAATCACTGAACTCGACTTCGTCTGATGGCTGAGATACTTCATACACAATCTCATTATTGAGGGTAGAAGCGGCTACCAGTTTCATCGTCCCCTCAATTGATGAAATATGAGTTTCAACGAAAGAGTCTAATCGAACAGGGAGGTTCTTACAAAAGACTCGATTTTTAAGATCGTTAAAACTGCTCTCGACGGATGAACTACTTGCGGTTAAATCACCGTAGCCGAATGTGCCCCGCATAATGGCGGACCAACATGGCAAAAGTTTGGTCAGGTGCACAATATGTGGCACAATAGCTGGTGAGTTTTGCAGATTGTCGTGATCCCCTTCTTTTCCCACCACGTTTGCTTCACATGATTTAGCTATGGAACTCGTCCACCTATGAAATCCAACTGGAAGAGACTCAGCCGGACCCAGAGTACACGAACCGGCAGGATCTTCGGGATCGTCGGGATCGTCGGGATCGTCAGGATCATCAGGATTCTCGAAAGACACAACCGGAGATTCAATGACTTCATTGAGAGAGTCCGATAAGGATAACCCTGCAATCCGTTGCTTTAACCATTTCTTTTTGGTTTCACACGGTGTCGTCGCTTCTGTTCCACCAGGCGTAATTGCATAAGTCCCTTCAGTCTCACTGTATGCCACCGTGAAAATAGCGGTAAGAATGTCTTTAACATCGCTTATGTCTGTCGCCTGGATTATAAGAGCAATCGATCGAATGTAAAACTGCCTTGTGCGATAGCTTTGGTTATTTAGGCTTTTGAAACATGTCATCAATTTCACGCAATGGGCCACATCATTGCGTACATAGCATCTCGGAGTAGTGATAAAGTCCCCCGTAACAAGTTTGTAGCATTCAGCTAAATAATCATCTAACGATGTGTACTGGGTAAATGCCCTGACAATTGCAGAAAGAAGCGCCAGTGACATGTCACTTACAGCCTCGTGTGGAGGAGGTGCGCCATCTCGGGTCCACTCTACAAGCCAGTGGTGAATGCTGTTGTTATCGTGCCTCTCGGAAAGCATATTGGACACAGAATATTGCTTATTGCTCATATTATCATGTACTGTGACTTCAAAAAGAAAAATATGTCCAGATTTTCCCAAGCTCCTAATCAACCGACAAATGAGTCCAGCAGTTGAATCAATGCTAACTTTTGGGTGAGGAACGTTTTTACAATAATTTTTGTAAACATGTATTTGAGCAGCACCCCAATAGTGAACAAAAAACCGGTCGTAACCAATATCTTTTATGTATCCCTCGAAATTGCTGTTCCTCTTCACGATTGAAAGGGCAATAATTGGATCGTCATCGAGTCTGAAGCTCTTTAAATGATTTGACTTAGCTATCCTAAGAACGTTCAGAGACGGCAAGTGGCTTGGTTCATAGTCTCCAAACTCCATTATTTTGTTTGCCAAATTCCGCCTGTATAAGCTGGGTGTGACTCTCTTCTCGCACAATTCAGTTACAGCCTGTCTCCGTATCTCTCCAGATAAGTTTCGTTTTGATGTGTTTTTATGCACATTTCGAAAACTTCCTGTGTACTCGCACGTCAAAAGAACACGAGCACCATCTTTAGGCACTGAAACAATCTCAGCACTGAAAATTGAATCACAATCTCTGCAACGCCCTGAAATTTTTGCATATCCTCTTACACTAGTCGTGTTGACCTTACCAGACTTGAACGAAATGGTGCATGGTAGACAAGTGTGGTGCCAAAAGTGTTCGTTCAATAAATCTGTCCAACCTGGCTGAAAAACTTCGTACGCTCTTGTAGCTCTTAGTGGATTGTTCTTATCGACGCTCTTGTAAGTTACCGTTTTAGGGGAAATTTTCACCCATTCGTCAGGCGAGAGAGTTATTGTAAAGAGTTTAACTTCTGAGTCTGAGATGGAAGGAAGGGAATCCAATTCAGATTCCGACGAATTTCCAGACGTTACCTTAGGACAGTTATTCAAAACATTGTCTCCGTCGGACGATCGTGAAGCGTCCAGAACCCCATGCCTATTGCCTTTGACAAAAGTGTATACATTTTTCGGCTTCATTAGGTGACCCAATTGTAAACTGAATACTTCCCACACGTTTGAAGTAGGACCAGCCACATTTCCATCTTCCAGAAAGATGTTACCTCGTTGACTAAACACTGCCTCAGCAATTTCTGCAGTAGGAACTACTGGCTTTCTAGGCATCTTTTCTATAAACATACAAACATAATAATTATTTGACACTTATAATACCAGGACTGAAGAGTGAGCATACATCTTCTGAAGGTTATTTCATTCCATTTGGTAATACTTCTATTAATAAACTCTCAAGATTACATCATGTCAACAAAACTGATTTTGGACTTGAACATGATAGTATAGAATCGTTCAAAGTAACATTGCGTTTACAATTTTTACCCAGCTAGTAGTTTACGATTTAGCACACGTGAACAGTCACATCTCGGAAAAATGTGTTCATAAAAAGAAGCCGGACTATTCAAGAAGGAAAATGGAGAGAGACAATTTAGAAAGGGGCTACCAAAGTTGATTTCAAAGTCACAAGAGAACGAAATGGAGGAAGGGGCTTAACCTCCTAATGTCTTTCTGTTCCCTAAACATTTAAAATGTGGAGAGAAAAACACGATAATTGATGAAGTAGGCCTGAGCTTGGTTTGAATGGATTCAGCAGGCCCATTTAGAAACCTTTCACAATTCTTATGTTATTCCAACATGGGCCTACACTTGAACTATATTATTTTGAAAACATTATCTTCGGTATGGTTTAGGTTTTGCAACAAGAATCATACTGTAATTAATATCTGAACTAGTCTACATTTCCCCCAAATATGTAAAACATCAGTATTCAGACTAGGCCTAGGTCATCAGTTTGGATCTACAAAGTCGTAGGCCTACAAACGTCGTAGCATTTTTCCCTTATTGCCGTACATGAATATAATACAATATTATACATCCTCAAATGTATGTCAATGAATTGAGTTAATTAAATTACTTCTTACCTTTAAAGACGACGGTACTGACTTGAAAGAAAGCTATTGTAGATTATACATTTGTCTTGATCTTCTTGACGACACGTGTACAGACGGAACACTCTTCACGATTTTAGGTTAAGGTTGACAAAAACACTATCCACCGCTATTGAGTTTTTCACTAAAATCTCAATGCCACCGCATGCTAACGCTGCTTCACAACCAGCAGTTTAGTGCACACGCGCCACGCGCGGTACCAAAACCCCGCGATAATTACAAATGCATATAAAATCATATTATACTATGCGGATAAGCCAAACGTTTTGGGGTTTAGTGATAAACGCATCAAACTTGGTGAAAATGTAAGAAACATTGTACTGATTCTAAAGCGATATGGAGGTGTGAAGATTTTTCGCCCCTTCGGCAGTGGTAGGGGTGGGACGCTTCTAAGGGGTGGCAAATTATTTACTCTGGATTGGTTCCGATTTGAAAATATCAAATAATATTAATAATTCATAATATAAATTGATATGAATTTAATCTAGCATTTATTGATAAATTGAATTAATAATAATAATAAACCTAATAATAGCATAGTAATATTATATCGTACAACCCAGGCTTCTGATCACTCGAATGGTTGGAATCATTAGTGGAATTTTAATATATTATAATTAGATGTTTTAAGATGACTTGACAGATTAATAATTATGACGTTTTCTTACCTAAGTACTCGTAATTAAAAAGGGTTTCGGAAAAAAATCTTAGCATATAATTAGATAATATAAGTGCCAAAAACTAGAGAACATAAAGGTCATACAAGTAATACAGTCATGATCTTTGACTTCATTACCATGTTTTAAATCCAATTTTGAACATGCATGTCTTTCTACCACTCCATCGATAGGTAAAATCACTCAGCAAATATATGAGAAACAAGACATTTTCAAAAGATGTTAACAGTACATGAAATGTGTTACTGCATCTGTATCTAGATGCTGGGCAGTATACGATTGTGAAATGCAGAAAACAAACTCGTATTTTCGATGTAACAATTTGGGTCCTTACACACTGTCTACTCAGTGCGAAAGGTGATTAATCCTGAGAGTATATTTATCTAATTGGGTTCACGGTATCCCGACTATTTCTTTATTCATCCTTCATATATGTAGTCAGGATGTGTTGGAGATGAAAGTAAATATCAGCCCTACATAAGGATCAGCGTGAAGGAGGCCCAAAAACGTTTCGTTGATTTCTAGAAGCAGCGAAGTATGTTCATTCGTTGGCGAGGAATCTATGGTATACCGTTTTCACATAAGGAGCCATTTCCAGCACTTATATGATCACTAAAAACGATTCTTGTTTCGTAATATATCTACAACGGATTCGAAGTGAAGAATTTGAACAATCAATTCCTTGTTGAAATGTTGATTATGAGTTGAAGAAAAGACTTGAGAAATAGCCGTGGCTTTCAATTCTTACGATATATTTCTTCTCTTAACCGCAAAAACAGAGGCATTGTCTCAACCAATAAGAGTATAAAAATGAAAGTATAAAATTTATAAACATATCGCTCGAACACATAGAGCACAAACGGAATAGTTTGGTGCACAAACAAGCACAAACGAAGCACAAACGATTGAACATGAAAAATATGCCATTCTAATGTTTGGGGGTTCTGTCGTTTAGATGGCCCCCCCAAATTGTTTTCAACATATCGCTCAAACCAATAGAGCACAAACGGAATGGTTAGGTGCACAAACAAGCACGAACGAAGCACAAACGATTGAACATGAAAAATATGCCATTCTAATGTTTGGGGGTTCTGTCGTTTAGATGGCCCCCCCAAATTGTTTTCAACATATCGCTCAAACCAATAGAGCACAAACGGAATGGTTAGGTGCACAAACAAGCACAAACGAAGCACAAACGATTGAACATAAAAAATATGTCATTCTGAAGTTTGGGGGTTCTGTCGTTTAGATGGCTCCCCCAATTTGTTTTTTACATATCGCACAAACCAATAGAGCACAAACAAAATGGTTTGGTGCACAAACGGAGCACAAACGATCGGAAATAGAAAATATGTCATTCGGAAGTTCGGGGGTTCTGTCGTTTAGATGGCTCCCCCAAATCGTTTTTGACACAGAGCTCAAACCAATGGAGCACAAACGAAATGGTTCAGTGCACAAACGGAGCACAAACGATAAGAAATAAATAATATGTAATTCCAAAGTTTGGTGGTTCTGTCGTTTAGATGGCTCCCCCAATTTGTTTCTTACATAGCGCACAAACAAATAGAGCACAAACGAAACGGTTTGGTGCACAAACAAGCACAAACGAAGCACAAACGTTCAATGTGCTCCGAATTGTAATCGCGAGATATGGGGGAGCCAACTAAATGGACCTGTATGGATGCTCAGTACAACAAATGCAAGAACAAAATGACGATAAAATGGAAATGAATGAAATAAAACGAATAATGAATGAAATAGTGGCCCCACGAAGCAGGATGCGAAGGATGTTCGTCAAGTTGCAAGAAGTTTGATAAAGGATTTGACGTCGCAGGGAAATGTAGGTCTGGGAATCGAGCTGCATGAGGACAGGATGTTACGGGATGATAACCGGGATAAACAGGGTCTTGATTCAAGTGGAGCGAAATCAAGTGTTTTGAAGTGTAATTAAAGATATCATTCATTACAAATTATAATTAGACGAACTTTAGCGAGGATTCAATTTGACATACTGAAAAAACTTGCTGTTCTTTTTTATTTCATGTTTTTTTCGGTTCTCCACAGGTCAAACGACTACAGCTATCAACTTCAAACTTGTTTCCAATATGGTACCTCAACTAACTTAGATCTGTATAGTTTCGTGGCATTATCGGGTGGTAACTTTTTTTTATGAATTTCAGACATTTCAAAAATATCCATTAGAATAACACCGCAGAAAAAAAAATATTTTCATTTTACAAAATGATGAAATTTTGCGTGAAGTTGAATTACATTCTGATTCACATTTCTAAAAAGTTGTAGCTTGATAGGGTCAACCATTTTGAAGAAAAAACATAACATGTGCTAAATTGGTACCACTCGAAGCAGTTTTCACCCATACCATTACTATTCGCTCGTCTAACAACGCATATATGGCGTTTCCCTAGTAATTCACAATATCATCGACCAGACGTGTAATCTTGTGCGCTGTGCGAATAAGCCTACTGTTTTTACATACAATAACCAAAACACCACACACACAACAATAAATACACTATAAATACAGAAATAATACAAAATTATACATTCCCCCTCCCCACTTACTTTTTATGTATAATTTTTTACGATATTTTTATTTACACCTCCATACATAGCTCATCAGAGTTCATAACACATGTTTGAATTTTATCTCCCTATTATTTACCCGTATTATTACTAAATTTACCTCTTCATTGATTCGGGTTTTTGTTAGTTGTTTTAAAATCAGTTACCTTTTCTTGATTTACCACCATTCAATCCATTATTCTATCCAAGATCAATTATTCTGAATGAATGAATCGCTATTATACATAATACATAGTATTATAATACATAGTATATTATACATAGTATACATAATTTGTAAAAACTAAAACATTTGTAAAAACTATGAAAACTAGATATTGACCATGTATTACTGAACGAAAAACAATTCTAAATGTAATTTATTTGTATTTTATTTGCTATTCTGCCCGTGAATCCTGGTAAGTGACACCTCAAATGTCAGAAGTGGCTAGAGTGGAGTCAATTTGATCAATGCGGGTAATATTTTCAGTAATTTGCCTGTATTATTGTTGCACCGCCGATATCAGAGGACAGAAAATTAAATACTACATATTTCTATATATATATATATATATATATATATATATATATATATATATATATATATATAGACCTAATCGAGGGGTTTACAACTCGCAAATTTGGTGTACAACTGATCTCAGGTGATTTCAGAGGTTTCAAGAGATTTCAAGGATTCCAAGGGGATTTCGATGGGATTTCATGGCAAGTGTACACCGGATTTCAGAAGTTGTTAGCCCCTCGGACCTAATATAGGTTCTCATGCCTAATTTTTTTGTAAATATCCCTGCTCCCCCGGAAAACACAAAAGCTCTCACGCAAAAAAATCTCCGAATTCAACAGTGAAAACAGAAAAAAAAACACAGACGAAGCTTCATAAGAGGAGTAGGACGGATGATTAGCTTTCGCTCATCCAATTATTCCTATTTCCTAGTGTTTGATTGGACACCTCTCATTATCAGTAGGCCTATACCAATCACACTGCGACGAAGATAGAAATTTCTTCCACGTCTTTCAATGAAGTTATTTATAGAGTATTTAAATGTTTCGTATTTAATAGTACGATGCAATCAAGCGAAGTGTACTTGTTTGTTAATGTAATATGTTTGTTTGTGATTGAGTGCGAGTTGCTTGAAAGCGTGAGGGTCAGTTCGGCATGATAACAATGGCTTGCCATTGACCTTGACACGGTGTCAGATACCGGTACCAACATTCCAACACGTACACCTCGTGGGACACTTGGAACTTGTGTAATTTGTGTAAAGTGGATGAGCGGAGCAAAGACTTCCATCTCACAAGACGAAGATTTTTTTTTTTTTTAATTTATTTATTTTGTGCGCGGCATACAGGTCAGGAAAACAGACATATCGACTTGAAACTTTTTCTGCATATTGGTGTAACACCAGAATAGGTTGGGATTGTTGTTCAGAGATATCGATTGAACGGATTTTCCTGAAAAAAATCGGAAAGTTTGGAAAATTCCCATAAGAATAACCGAATGGGAAATTTACTTGAAAAACATAATTAATTCAAAAGATCTACAATATTTATTGAAAATAAAACGAACTATCATACACATTTTCAGAGATTTTTTCAACAATCGGATCAGAATTAACGAAGATATCAGGATCAACAGGTATTCTAACCGTTAGAAGTAATCCAAGGTCTGTAGATGTAGACTGAGCTGACAGAATATTTCTTTTTCTAGATTTCCACACTTCTAAGCTCATCGCACAACGCATATGCTGCGTTTTCCTAGTATAACAACTAACTCGGTGCCAGTGTACGGGAATGACTTGATTGTGACCGAACAATTGAGGTCCAATCGCAAGGTCTATGTGTAGCTAGACTTGAGTATATCATAACCCGTGGCCGGCATTGTTGTTGTTGTTGTTGTTGTCGTTGTTATTGTTGCGAGGAATCTAAATTGACAAAAGATTTTGATCCTAACCAACCTAACCTAAACTAATTCATCATATATTTTCAGATGTGATCTTTCAATTTTTCGATTTTTTATAGTTTATAGTTTATAGTTAACAGTGTTCGACAGGGCTGTTTGTAAATAGCCAATCCGTATAATTATATTCTGACATTTCCGACGTGTAAGATCTGAATAGAGAAGGCGGTGCTTCACTTGTGAGACATCTCTCTCATCATCTCGTAGAACGAGAAGGCTCTGTTGCAAGGAACACAACTATACTACATGATAACAATCGACGCTAGATTCAACTTGACAAAAATATCGATCCACAATCAAATTGCATTAATTCCTGATTGGCTAATTCATTCACAATTCATTGCTAATTCATGTTTTGGAATGAAAAGTTATTACTTACATCATCTTGGAGGTATTGAAATAATCTGTGTTTTTTCTCGAATCCAGAATTAGGATATCTCATACCGTTCGGAAGTTATCATCGGAAAACTCGATACAGAATCGTTGTTCCCGTATTGAGGCTAAGGATGAGAGTAGGATTGTTTGGGATCGGGGTGCCACAAGGACGAGTTACCACCCCATTTTATTATTATGTTGAATCAAAAGCAATGAACTTGACACCAGGTCTACGCTGTCTGTGACCACACTTCTTCGCCGCAGATAAAAGTCTTCAGTTGCTGAAAGTCCGGAACTCTACACATTATTACACATTTGCTTACACGAATCGGACCCGACGTTTCGAAGAGTTTCTTGATTTTTGATTGATTAAATCCTCCAAATGATCAACACGTGCAATCAACCATAGCTGAATAACAAGGGTAGTGTGTGAGGGACTCCGAACGACCCCACCATCAGCCAGGCTGTCTGGGGGTTAGAAGCTTGCTTTCTCTCCATGATCTTATCACCAGCCATGTTGCTTGGGGGTTAAAGGTTGGCTTTCTCTCCATGACCCCATCACCAGCCATGTTGTTTGGGGGTTAGAGGTTTGTCTTCTCTCCATGATCCCATCACCAGCCATGTTGTTTGGGGGTTAGAGGTTGGCATTCTCTGCATGACCCCATCACCAGCCATGTTGTTCGGGGGTTAGAGGTTTGCTTTCTCCGCATGACCCCATCACCAGCCATGTTGCTTGGGGGTTAGAGGTTGGCATTCTCTGCATGACCCCATCACCAGCCATGTTGTTCGGGGGTTAGAGGTTTGCTTTCTCTGCATGATCCCATCACCAGCCATGTTGTTTGGGGGTTAGAGGTTTGTCTTCTCTCCATGATCCCATCACCAGCCATGTTGTTCGGGGGTTAGAGGTTTGCTTTTTCCGCATGATCCCATCACCAGCCATGTTGTTTGGGGGCTAGAGGTTGGCTTTCTCTGCATGACCCCATCACCAGCCATGTTGTTTGGGGGTTAGAGGTTTGCTTTCTCTGCATGACCCCACCATCAGCCAGGCTGTTTGGGGGCTAGAGGTTGGCTTTCTCTCCATGACCCCATCACCAGCCATGTTGTTCGGGGGTTAGAGGTTGGCTTTCTCTGCATGACCCCACCATCAGCCAGGCTGTTTGGGGGCTAGAGGTTGGCTTTCTCTCCATGACCCCATCACCAGCCATGTTGTTCGGGGGTTAGAGGTTGGCTTTCTCTGCATGACCCCATCACCAGCCATGTTGTTTGGGGGTTAGAGGTTTGCTTTCTCTGCATGACCCCACCATCAGCCAGGCTGTTTGGGGGCTAGAGGTTGGCTTTCTCTCCATGACCCCATCACCAGCCATGTTGTTTAGGGGGTTGGGGGTTTGCTTTCTC
Organism: Brachyptera putata; assembly: GCA_907164805.1. Taxonomy (NCBI): domain Eukaryota; kingdom Metazoa; phylum Arthropoda; class Insecta; order Plecoptera; family Taeniopterygidae; genus Brachyptera; species Brachyptera putata. The sequence continues at coordinate 75,179 of OU015462.1, read as the reverse complement.
TCCATGATCCCATCACCAGCCATGTTGCTTGGGGGTTAGAGGTTGGCTTTCTCTGCATGACCCCATCACCAGCCATGTTGTTTGGGGGTTAGAGGTTGGCATTCTCTGCATGACCCCATCACCAGCCATGTTGTTTGGGGGTTAGAGGTTTGCTTTCTCTGCATGACCCCACCATCAGCCAGGCTGTTTGGGGGCTAGAGGTTGGCTTTCTCTCCATGACCCCATCACCAGCCATGTTGTTCGGGGGTTAGAGGTTTGCTTTCTCTGCATGACCCCATCACCAGCCATGTTGTTTGGGGGTTAGAGGTTTGCTTTCTCTGCATGACCCCACCATCAGCCAGGCTGTTTGGGGGCTAGAGGTTGGCTTTCTCTCCATGACCCCATCACCAGCCATGTTGTTTGGGGGTTAGAGGTTTGCTTTCTCTGCATGACCCCACCATCAGCCAGGCTGTTTGGGGGCTAGAGGTTGGCTTTCTCTCTATGACCCCATCACCAGCCATGTTGCTTGGGGGCTAGAGGTTGGCTCTCTCTGCATGACCCCATCACCAGCCGTGTTGCTTGGGGGCTAGAGGTTGGCTCTCTCTGCATGACCCCATCACCAGCCGTGTTGCTTGGGGGCTAGAGGTTGGCTTTCTCTCCATGACCCCATCACCAGCCATGTTGCTTGGGGGCTAGAGGTTGGCTCTCTCTGCATGACCCCATCACCAGCCGTGTTGCTTGGGGGCTAGAGGTTGGCTCTCTCTGCATGACCCCATCACCAGCCGTGTTGCTTGGGGGCTAGAGGTTGGCTTTCTCTCCATGACCCCATCACCAGCCATGTTGTTTGGGGGTTAGAGGTTTGCTTTCTCTGCATGACCCCATCACCAGCCATGTTGCTTGGGGGCTAGAGGTTGGCTTTCTCTCCATGATCCCATCACCAGCCATGTTGCTTGGGGGTTAGAGGTTGGCTTTCTCTCCATGATCCCATCACCAGCCATGTTGCTTGGGGGCTAGAGGTTGGCTTTCTCTCCATGATCCCATCACCAGCCGTGTTGCTTGGGGGTTAGAGGTTGGCTTTCTCTCCATGATCCCATCACCAGCCATGTTGCTTGGGGGTTAGAGGTTGGCTTTCTCTCCATGATCCCATCACCAGCCATGTTGCTTGGGGGCTAGAGGTTGGCTTTCTCTCCATGATCCCATCACCAGCCGTGTTGCTTGGGGGTTAGAGGTTGGCTTTCAGTGTATTATAATAAGAGTACGTCACGTTGAGTGTCTGTGGGAAGAAACAGGGATGTGATAAGTGTACATTACCAAGAAGAGTGGGGCTAATAGCTACACACGGGGCTCGAACCCATGCCCGACTTGATGTCACCTAGCGAGGAGAGACTCAACTAACTATGCCCAACGGGCTACTTTCAACAACACATTTATATTATAGTTATTGTTGAGCGAAGCAATCACTCAATTTTTCCCGTTCTCGAAAAGGTCTTTTTGATGCTTTTCGCGATCTACAGGTCGAATGAAAAGACTTGTCGCTAAAACTTGTGGTACACATATGTCTAATCTAACGTGATACCCTAGTGTATAGTCTAGACAGCGAGTAATCGGTCAAACCATTTCACAGAAAAATAATTTCTGACATTTTGACAATCTACTCACGAATTAATAACCCAGTGGGGAAAAATGGAAAAAATCACCAGAATATATTCAAATTTCCACAGAATTTGAGCACAAAAATGATAAACATTCTTCCAAAGTTTTTCGTGTATTTGGTCAACAGACTCGCATGTGTATGTCTATGGTAAACACTTACTCTGAGATAAGTCTCTTTTGACAACGGCAGCACCCTCGCTACTTTGATGACAAGAGGCTGATTGGCCCTTGCCATGACGACCCTCATGGACCGCTTGAAGCCTTCGGTCACGTCGAACCAGTCAAGGTCATACACGGCATCTCGCACCTTCAGGCTCTGAAACGGGGACAGTGACGTCATCGGATACGCGATTAGTGATTTGTTTTTAATGTTGCTTTACGACCCCACCAACAGCTAGGTTATACGAATACGAATGAGCGGGTGATAATGAAACGATGAAGTGATGATAGGTGAAAGAACGTTTACAAAAACCCATGTCTTATGGGGGACTCGAACCCACGCCCAACGGTGACTTCAGTTACTACCGCTAGCGATAGTTGACTGAGCCACCAAGGCGGCCTCCGATTAGTGATGTTTAAGGGAGTGCATGCACGGTGCTTACACAAATCGAGAAATGTATCTTTACTATTTGGTTACATTTTCAAAAACCAGTGTGATTGTATGAAAAGTTCACATCTTCAATATGATTTTATGTTCTTTAATTGATGTGCCATTTTATTTTTGTTAATTCATTCAGTTCAGAGATAATACGTCAATAAATTCCATGACATAATTTATATTTATTTATATTTATATTGGCTGGCAGCTACCGCACCAATGAGAGACAAGCGTGTCACCCCATTGACCAGGCAGCGGTTTCAGTGCACTATAGGCCTATAACAAATATCGAAGAGTGCAGAGCCATCTAGCCATCTCATCATATCTTAACCTCACTGAACGAACTGTCGAAGTTCACATACAAAATGCAGTTCACACAGTCGGAGCTATCAAAGCCGGAGTTCCGTGAGGCTCTATCCTCGGCCCCCAACTGTTTGGAAGCAAAGACTCCCATTTCATATACCGAAACAAAATATGATTTTTTTTTTCAATTTTGTACGCGGCGTACAGGTCAGGAAAAAACCAATCGACTCCAAACTTCTTCTGAATATTGGTGTCACACCAGAAAAAGGTGGGATTGTTTTTCAGAAAAATCTGTTGAACAGTTTTTCCGTGAACAATTTGGAAAGTTGGAAAATCCTCATAAGAATAAATCAGTGAAAAAAATACTTGAAAAACTAGACATTTTCAAATAAATTCAAATTCATACAGAATTCAACTATCGTGCAAATCTTCAATGATTTGTACGACAATCGCGACAGGTTGTTCTGCAGGTAAGGTTTTTGAACGTTCGAAGTAATCGAAGGTCTGTAGATGTAGATTGAGCTAACATAATATTTTTCAATCCCAGATTTCCATTCTTCTACGCTCATCTCACAACGCACATTCTGCGTTTTCCTAGTATATGAACATCATAACCATTACTATCTAGAGGTGAATACAGCCTGATATGCAGCCAGAGAGCCGCATAGCGCAATCTCTTCGTGGAGACGGGCTAGAATTATCTGCAGAACACACTGGAAGGCAACGAGGCCTGTGAGCAGGGACCCGAACCGAAAATAATAAAGCTTCCGGTTCCGGTTCTACGTTTAAAAAGGTTCCGGTTCTGGTTCTGGTTCCATAGTGTGAATAAGGGTTCCGGTTCCGGTTCCACTCGCTACGAAGGCACTGCCAGAGAACGACTCTCATAGATTTATCGAGGCATACTCTCAAATGTTAGTGTATTGTAACGTTCACTTGAATATACATTCCGACCGAGCCCACGGTATAGGGAGAGATTATGGTTGTCACGGCTAGAGGTCGCACGTACTGGTCTTTTCGCGAGAGATCGAGTGACGTCACGACTCTTGCGGGTCGACTAGATTTGTTCCTGTCACTGGGTTCAGCCTCTCTCATCCCATCCTCGGTCGGGAACGGTTCGATCTCTTGTGCGCTTGGTTATCATATTTGGTAAGGTTTATTCATCTGATTGGTTCTCTTGTACTAGACGTATGTAACTCTCAAAGAGGTCTCAGAGGGTCGACCATTACTGTTCGCTCTGTTGATTGTACAATTATCTAGGTTCGCATTAAAATCCATGGATATTATCGGTTGAGGTATTAGTCCATATTCTTTACTCATCAAGTACTGAATTGGGGATCGCGAACGTTTATAGGATACTTTAAGTCTGTAGGGTGCATGTTGCTTTGCTTCAAGAGACTACAGGTCCACAGTATACCTAGCCTGAAAGGACTCAAGTGAATAAGTGTAGCAACCAAGACTCGAACCGTGATCGACCGAAGACGCGATGAGATGACCGTGGCTTTTGCCATGTAAACTAGAGGTATGGTACCGTACATAAGTTTAGGCAATATATTATATTAGATATTAACAGTGGTCGCTCCCTGTGAATATCATTGTTTGCTGTTAAAAGCATGGTCCCAAAGTATTCTTTATTTATAGTGTCAATTTCCGTCTTGCCTAGACCACGAGGTTGGTTAAATACAGATATTCATGTAAAGTTTCAGTTTGACAACTAATAGGGCAAAGCTCATGACGAGTGCTGTACACGCCACACATTCCATGAACTACGGTTGTGTATCATGAATTATGTGTCATGGTTAGTTTCCAATAAGTAGAAATCACCTTGTTAGATGAGCGTAGCGAAGATTTTCATTCCATATACCGAAAAATTTTGGGCTTGGTTTTTATGTTTTTTTTTTTTTTTTTTTTTTGTGTAATTTTGTACGCGGCATACAGGTCAGGAAAAAGTTTTAATCAACTCGAAACTTTTTTTACATATTGGTGTTATACCAGAATAGGTTGGGATTGTTTTTCAGAAAAATAGGTCAAACGGATTTTCCGGAAAAAAAATCGGAAAGTATGGAAATTCCCCATAAGAATAGGCCAGGGGAGAAATACTTGGAATTTTATTTTTTTCAAAAGCTCTCAAATTTATACTGAGTGTGGGAAGAACTATCATACACATTTTAAGCGACTTATGGAACAATCGGATGTGAAACAACGAAGAAAACTCATTTTTAATGTACTTTTTCACACGTCAATAAAAGCAATTAAGAAAAGCAATTAAGAAACTATTAAATGTGAGCAACAAGTGTCACCAATAAATTAAAACGTTTAAAATCTGTGATGGATATGAAGAAGGCACTGGTATAATTGTTTGGAAACCAAGGTCCATATACCGACAGACAGCCGCGGTTTTTAAACCTTTGAAGTGATCCATGGCCTGTATATGTACATTGAGCCGACCAAATATTCTTAATTCTACATTTCCATACTTCTAAGCTCATCTCACAACGCATATAATGCGTTTTCCTAGTTAGATGAGCGTAGCGAAGATTTTCATTCCATATACCGAAAAATTTTGGGCTCGGTTTTTATGTTTTTTTTGTTTTTTTGTTTTTTTTGTGTTTAATTTTGTACGCGGCTTACAGGTCAGGAAAAAGTTTCAATCAACTCGAAACTTTTTTCACAAATTGGTGTTATACCAGAATAGGTTGGGATTGTTTTTCAGAGAAATCGGTCAAACGGATTTTCCGGAAAAAAATCGGAAAGTATGGAAATTCCCCATAAGAATAGGCCAGGGGAGAAATACTTGGAATTTTATTTTTTTAAATAGCTCTCAAATTTATACTGAGTGTGGAAAGATCTATCATACCTATTTTAAGCGATTTATGGAACAATCGGATGTGAAATAACGAAGAAAACGCATTTTTAAGGTACTTTTTTACACATCAATAAAAGCAATTAAGAAAGCAATTAAGGAACTATTAAATATGAGCAACAAGTGTCACCAATAAATTAAAACGTTTAAAATCTGTGATGTATATGAAGAAGGCACTGGTTTGATTGTTTGGAAACCAAGGTCCATATACCAACAGACGGCCGCGGTTTTTAAACCTTTGAAGTGATCCATGGCCTGTATATGTACATTGAGCTGACCAGATGTTCTTAATTCTACATTTCCATACTTCTAGCTCATCTCACAACGCATATAAGGCGTTTTCCTAGTTATTTCTATGTATTATTTAACCCTGTCTATAGGACTGAGGAATTTCTTATAGTTTTGGTGTTTGCAAGGTCCATGTGCAACAGCCTATTGTTTGTATTAAAATAAGTTGTATTATGACTTCGGTCATTTCTGCCGCGACCCCAGCTGGCCGGTATATATTGAACTGTGAGCAATCCAAGTAGATTGACATTAGTTTATATGTGTAGTCTATGTTCCACCTAAGGAAACAAGCTAACATTCTAATTGCCTGTAAGGTTTGCCATTGGAGGCACATTATGTTGGTTCGGAACTTATTGCCTCACTGACTGATTACTAAATGGCATTATTATATTGTATTTTGATTTGAGGCTTGGTGGTGTCCTCCTCTAATAAACTTGTTGTTTTTGAGTAAACTGTCTTTCTCTACAAATATAGCACACCTTACTCCCCCATCTCCACTGAACTAGTCCGGGCACCTTTGTGGCTAGAGTAAACGTCATAGTATTTTCCCCGAACAAAATCGTGGATACAAAATGAATCAACGGTCGTTTTCGGAACAATCCCGTGAAAAGAATTTTCAATGTGTGGAATAAAAGTTATAACTAAAAAGTTATAAACAAAATGAGTAAATAATGAGTCTGAATCAGGTATTGAGAACCTTTATGGAACCTTTATGGAACCGAAAAGAATCCAAGATTTCTAGAGGTTCCGGTTCCGGTTCTTGAAAATCAATAATAAAGGTTCCGGTTCCCCAAAAATACGGGTTTTTTGGTGTTCCGGTTCCGGTTCGGGTCCCTGCCTGTGAGGAGTGGAGAGTGAAAATCAATATGTTGAGACGGTAATGAACTGCAATAGTTCCAACAGATTGTGTGAAACTTACTTGATCAGTGAGACTGTTTGGAATCCAGCAGTAACAATACAATTCAGTCAGAAGAAATATTGTAACTGCTATAATGAAGAATCCTTTCGAGTCAAATGACGCGGCCTGCAAGAATAGAACATTCCATTAATTATATCATATCAGTTTCAGTTCTCATTCATCGAATTATGTTGAAATGGAAGAACCATACTTCAATTTTAAGGTTTCAATCTTAATTGACATTACATGGACATTAATATTGATTAATATATTAATAATATATTAATGGACATGGACAGGATTCCGAGAAGAGAATTTGTGAAAGCGGGAAGTGTGAAGAGAAGAGTAGGAAGACCGCGAGTGAAGTGGAAGAGGACGTGCAAGAGAGGGGATGGATATGGGAGGAGGTGATCAGTGACAGACAGTGGGAGGACAGAGAGTTGTGGAGGAAGCTGGTGGTAATGAAAGAAGATGATGAAACGCCAGGCGTGGCTAGCCGGTTTTGCAAAGTTTAGTCCCAGATATGGAGGGACAACACCATCTGACCCATTATTTGGAAACAGAGTACGATGATCATTATTATAAATCGAATCTTAAATATCGATTGAAATCTTCACTGACAGAAAAATTATACAGGAATGCATCAATGAGTAGTTTGATGAGGAAATTGAAATCATCAGAATACAAATTCGAAATTATGGGACGAGACATTTTCATGACATTCTTGCAAATGATGTCGTCTTGCTCGAAAAAAACAAATTAAAAATTAAAAAAAAATTATCAACATTTTTTTTTCAATTTTTCCAATCGAAAATTGCACATTCAAAAATATAATACCACTCCTCCCACACTTTTCATGTTTTTGAAGTTATTATTTTACATATCTTCTATTTTTATCATGATTTTCATGATATTTACAACATGAGAAATCAAAGTGTTTCCACGTGATGAATCCTAATTTGATCATGTTCACTTTATACGTACGAGAATCGTCCATGTCACTAAGCAAACCAATCCGACCACGACGCATCCCATTTGAAAGACAAGAATGATAGAGAACGCTGACTCGACCTCAGAAACAATCCTGTATCAGAATAAAGTCAAGATAATTATAGAGGATTATGCCAGCTGAAGATTCCATGGAGTAGATTTAGCGAAATATTAGTTGATTGGTGATAACTTCTGAACGGTATATGATATCAATAGGAAAACGCGTTATGTGTTTCCGCGTTGATGGACGAGCTAATGAGAATAACATTGAATTCTTTCGAACAGTTATATCAAGTTGATGTTTTGACGGCATTCATGTTGAACATCAATCTTTCCATTTGGTTGGTTTATTTCGTGGACTATTCTCATGAAGGAAATATTAGATGCAGTTTAATAATATCAAATTTTTACAAAGCAGGGAACGCATATTTTCTATATCTTCCAGACTGTGTATCGTATGTTTATCTCATTTCGCCTGATTATCAGGCGTATACGGACAAAAATGTGTTTTCAACTTATACGCCTGACAATCAGACGGCTTGAGATAAATAGCCATTATTCACACCATCTTGACGGTATTAAAAATATCCGTGTTTTCTTGTTTTCAGAATTTCGATCTCATACCGTTCGAAAGTTATTGCCAAATAACTGATATTTCGCTAAATCCACTTCCTTGGACTCTGAAGTACAGTATACAAGAATATGAGATCTGATTTACCTGCATATTTCCACATGATGTTCGACGCAATCTACAAGAAGTCGCTCCATCTCAACATTGACGTCCTCGCGTGTCAGAGATACTTGCTTCACTTCCTTCAATTCCTGATGTCCTGATCCAGAAACTGTGTCCATGTCTACTGATACGCCATCGTGCTCTCTCATCGGCACATTCAACAGACACTCTGGTCTCTCTCTACTGACATGTTCTGACTCATTCAAGTGCTTCAATCGTGAAGCTCCATTATGTCCAGCTTCCACTGCTTCCACGGCCAGCTCACGGATATGCTTCAGTCGATGGCGTAACAGCTTCAATTGCCCAATGATTTGTATCACCATGGTGATGAAATAAGAATCAAAAATGGGTATGATGACTGATTGTGATACCGTGAACGTGAACATCAAGAGGGTAAGCTCGAAATTCGGTGACACAGTGACGTCATAAGGGTACCAACCTCTGCAAGACACAACACATTAATTGCTTTCAGACGAGAGTGAATATAAATCTAGATTCGAGTTGGTCATTTCATACTTCGAATTATAAACATTCTTCAGAAAAACATGTATAAGAGTCCATGGGAGTCGATTTAGTGAAATATCAGTTTTTTGGTGATTACTTCTGAACGGTATGAGATATCGAAGTTCTGATCTCAAGGAAACACAGATATTCTCAATACTTTCAAGGTGGTGTAATTAATGACTATTCATCTCGAATCACCTGATTGTCAGGCGTATACGATTAAAAAATGTGTATTTTTAAATACGCCTGATAATCAGGCTATTTGACATACATAGTTATTACTCACCCTTCTTTAAGTTATTGAAAATATCTGTCTTTCCATGATTTCAGAATTCCGATATCGTATACCGTGAAGACGTCATAATTATCGAACTGATATTCCCCTAAATCGACTCCCATGGACAGTTAAAATGATCGTTGAAGAGCACTCACTAAGCACTTACCCAAATAGAAGTAATGTTCTATACGTGAGCATTATAGGCGTCATAATCAGCAGATATATCCCGAAGATCACCTGAGATACTACCAGTAAGATAACGATCGAATTAGCCATTGCCTTTGTATCATTCCGTATTGATTGTTCTTGTTGTGAGATTGTGGGCCATTTTCTACTCATTGCCTCTATTCTATGTGTCAGTGATACGAATCGTTCTTGATAGAAATACATACTGGAGCCTTTTGAAATCAAAAATACAAATGCGATTTCCATAATTGCGCATTCGCACACACTCGTAATGTCACCCAATTTGGATAGCGCTCCAAGCGGGTATACAATACAACAATGAAATGAAAACAAGAATACGTCGATGATCGGTAGAAATCGACGAAACGTGGATAACCAATCATTGGTTTGTCCCTCACTGATCCAAAGACCTGAAAATGTGGAATTAAAGGACATCACAACCCTGGAACTAGATTTTAATCAATAATAAACAACATTCATTTTTCTCATATCAGAGAAAAATAGAAATCATCGTCTCTTTTGAAAATTATAATTAATCTGTTGATCCTTCAGATACCACGAGGCATAACGTAAGCATTACGTATTCTGTACAGAAACATAAACAGAATCGAGTAATGTCTACTCGGAAAAGAGACCGGGCCCCGGAGAACAAATGCAGTGCAAATAAAATATGAAATTGATATTATGAATTCTAGTTTTCTCTAAAATTATGGAAATGAATATTGTAATTATCCATTGAAATTTAATTTCAGGGTTGTGATGTCCTTCAAGTTTAATCGGCGCATGCGTTGTGCGAGTAGTCTGTCACATGCAACTGGAGGCCACGCCCCTCGCTCATGAAGCCTCTCGCTCGACTTTCATGGAACCCTCGTTTGCCATCGTAAACGAATAATTGTACCATGAGCGAGATATCTATGTAAAATATAATAGAAAACTCTGTATACCTTGACTCAGATAAAATAAACTTCATTCGATACCAATGAATCTAAGGAGCCGTGATTCTATCGATGTGTGGCGACTGGATTTCGATAAACTCTGGTAACATTGTTGCTGTCTCGATTGACCGTTTGAAACCTGCTTACGTCGTGGGTGCGGTCACACAGCGGCAGTTCTTTACATGACGACTCAGTTTTATTTACGTGACGTAAGTCACTACCAGGGCGGTACTGTGGCGACTAGATTTCTATAAACTTTGGCATATTGAATGATCGAGATGGCGGTGGCGAATGCATTGTTGTTGTGACAAGAATGGAAGTTGTTTATGTAGCTTTGATCTTATGAATCTTGTAACATTCAGACGTATTGAGATTTCTTATCAATAAACCATTTATATCTTCATATTGCAGTAAATTATCACTTATTAACTCATTCCCCACAGATGCAACATTTTCCTGTCATTATTTCTATCTATTCGAGGAATGAAAAACATGTATTACATTGTTTGCTTTGAAACGGCTGGTCCGAATTACGTACAAACTACTAATAATGCATGTGTATCATTTCATGTTTACATTTGAGGAAAATCTGATTTAAATAGGAGAGATGTTATTTTTCAATTTTTTTCTGCCCAGCCTGATCTCATGTTTTCTTTTTGAAACTTTGAGATGACATTTCTCAAAAATGGTCCAACCGATTTGACCGAAAAAATATAGTTCCAAGTTGGATACGTATGCGTATACAGAAAAAGCTTCATGAAGATCGGTCGAACCCTGCAACCTGTGCAGTGCTTACAGAAAAAAGAAAACAAAAACACAGACAGAGCTACGTAAGACTGGGATAGAAATCTTCGCTAACACTCATCTGATAACATGCTGAATAATTTCACGCGTTTATTTAGAATTCTTATCGACATTTGACTAACGTTTGACAGGTCATCATTTGACATATTGTTGCTGAGCTCTCCAACAACACGGAGGAACTGTAAGTGGAATGTGAGTGCCAGATCTCCTACTCTCCTGTCATCTCCTACTCTCCTGTCGTCTCCTACTCTCCTGTCATCTCCTACTCTCCTGTCATCTCCTACTCTCCTGTCATCTCCTACTCCCCTGTCATCTCCTACTCTCCTGTCATCTCCTACTCTCCTGTCGTCTCCTACTCTCCTGTCATCTCCTACTCTCCTGTCATCTCCTAATCTCTTGTCATCTCCTACTCTCCTGTCATCTCCTACTCTCCTGTCATCTCCTACTCTCCTGTCATCTCCTACTCTCCTGTCGTCTCCTACTCTCCTGTCATCTCCTACTCTCCTGTCATCTCCTACTCTCCTGTCGTCTCCTACTCTCCTGTCATCTCCTACTCTCCTGTCATCTCCTAATCTCCTGTCATCTCCTACTCTCCCGTCATCTCCTACTCTCCTGTCATCTCCTACTCTCCTGTCATCTTCCTACTCTCCCTGTCTTCTCCTACTCTCCTGATCACTGGAACTCACCAAAATAGAATAATGCTCTCTTGTTCATTTCCACGAGATCATTTTCTCGAAGCTTCTTTTTCAGAGCTTCAAACATGATTAACAAAGACTTGTTCGACCCGTTTGACCTCAGAGACCTCTTGACCTTCGATTAAGACCTCCAAGACTTCTAGGACATCCAAGCCTTCACGCTCAGCTGTCAATTCTCTTGATCTGAACCCCTTTGTTGAAATTATATTCGCAGTTAGTTTTCCTCTTATAAATAATTCAATGTGAACAAAAAAATCAATAACACCTGCTTTGTTTCATTCACATCATTTTCATGTCGTATAATAACACACGAACCATCCGATCGCTAGTGGTGTGAGATAGTAGGAACGGTCACTCGGAACCTTTTTTCGATGTTCGCAGTTAGTTCTCGTGTAATAAATAATTTAATATAAAGAAAGGCGATAACACAATATTTTTATTCACATTATAATTGTGTTGTATGATAATGCACGAACCATCCGATCGCTAGTGGTGTGAGATAGTAGGAACGGCCGCTCGGAACCTTCTTTCGTGGGCACAAAAATAATATTGGGGACTATCATTACAGTGCGACGTTAAACCCTATATATATATAAATATATATATATATATATATATATATATATATATATATATATATATATTCATATATATATATATATATATATATATATATATATATATATATATATATATATATATATATATATAGATATATATATATATATATATATATATATATATATATATATATATATATATATATATATATTAGTGATGCCTTCGGGTAACAAATTAGGAACCGGTACCCGACGAAATTACCCGGGTATTACCCGGGTAATTTGAAAAACTGAATTAAACTAAAAACTAAAAACTATATGACTATATATGCTTCTCAGTTCTCGGTAAAGAATAGTATCTGGCAAGGCAACTAAATAGCGGTTGACAGGAGAGGGATTCAGTACACTGCACGTGTGACCACAGATAACGGTAGGTGGTGCAACTAGATTTGACGAGCGCATTATGACAAGTTGAGGGAGGTCTGGGAAGGTAGGTGAAAAAACTTATGTAGAATGCGAAGTTCAATTTCTCTCGGTAGCTTGAGTGATTTATAAAAGTTATTTTCTATATTATATGTACTGGTTAGCACAATTACCCGGAACCTAGACGGGTACCCGGGTACTCGGGTAACAGAATATTACCCGGGTAATGCATTACCCGTACCCGACCCGGGTACCCGGGTACCCGACGGCATCACTAATATGTATGTATGTAAGCTTTCACAAGGTATTAAATTATTCATATTAATGTTTTCGGATACACGTGTGTAATTAATGATATTTTTTTTTATTAATTAAGATTAAATTCTCTTAGATAATGACGTGTACAAACAAGTCGAAACGTTAGAGAAATGAAATGAATTGTTCAATTAACACAAGTGTATCCGTTAACATTGATATGAATAATATATATATATATATATATATATATATATATATATATATATATATATATATACCGGTATGTATAACATTGTGAAAATTGCTTCCAGGAAGTTTCACAAATATCGTCGAATGCCCTAAATCAGGGCTGACCAACTGTGAGGGCCACACGAGCGCGCGAGGAATATTTTCTCGAATGTGATGTGTGGAAATGTAAATGCTCAGAGCCTCGAGGTTCGTGCAAAGTCTTGGAAATTCTCGGAGTAATTGGTAAATATAAGAACCCAGAGAAGAGAGGAGTGAATTTCATTGGTCCACAGGATTGGCATTTACATAATAATAATAATTTCTTCATTCAATGTAACAATTTACAATTGTTGTGGAATGCGTCAAACTAAAACTAGGTGAGTAATTTCATTAAAAGTATGAAATCAGATAATATTTAACAATATTCACATTTCTTAAATGCTATACAATTACTTGTCAAGTAAGTATAGTTTCACATGATGCTGAAAAATATTCAAATTTGTGATAGCTTTAAATGCAGTTGGTAATAGTTGAAAAGTTTGGCCCCAGCATATACTGGGTTTCTGCAGGCAAACATTGTTATTCTACGGGCCAGTACAGTGACATCTTTGACTTGTCGTGTAGAGTGATTGTGGATTGACTGTTTTTAGTTGAATTTAGTGCTTTGACACGTAAATGTATGATACACATACGGAGATATGAGGGAACAGTTAAAATCACATTTTTTTTTTTTAGGGTTTACAGTGTTATTTGCTAGTAGATCCCATCATGATTGTTATTGCTCTTTTCTGTAGGTGAAGAAAATATATGACAAGTCCTCATTTCAAATATGTGAAGGAATGAATGAAGTATCATTCACACTTTAGGTTATAGCGATACAAAGTTCTGATGATAACATGTAGAAGGCTTGAAACTCGGTAGTTACTTAAATCTAACGGTCAATGCCATCACTATGTGAATATGAATGAAATATTAGAGGGCTTACAAGAAAGATCCAGATCACAACTTCTGGTGAAGTGTGGTTCTATATTTACAAAAACTAGGAATACGCCTATATGCGGTTGTTAGACGAGCGATAGTATAAGTCAGGGGGTAAAAATGGGTGAAATCTGCTTCGAGTGGTACCAATTCAGCACATTTTATGTTTTTTCTTCAAATGGCTGACCTCGATTGAGCTGATTATTTCATTTTATGGGAAAAAGAAAAAAAAAATTCCGCTGTGTTATTCTAGTGGGTATTTTTGAAATTTCTAGAATTCATAGAAAAAAAGTTATCTCCCGATAATGCCACAAAACCATACAGATCTAAGTTAGATGAGGAACCATATTGAAAAAAGGTTTGAAGTTGATAGCTGTAGCCGTTTGACCTGTGGAGAACAGACAAAAAACATGAAAAAACCAACAACAAAAAAACAACATAAAACATAAAAACGAACACCAATTTGTCTCAGTAATGGTCAAATTGAATCCTCGCTAATGCTCGTCCAATACCATTTCAGAAAAAAGAGGGTCTACATATTAAAAATTGAACTGATCACAGCTGGAGTTTCACAAGGGTCTATAGTGGGAACATTCCTCTTCTTAATTGTTATCAACGATCATCAATCAAATATTTCGGTCGTAGAATTATATGCGCGTGATACCAGTATTCTAGCTAATGCCTCTCGAACTGAATCATTGGAGCCGCCCCGGTGGCTCAGTCAATCATCGCTAACGGAAGTAATTGAAGTCACCGTTGGGCGTGGGTTCAAGTATCGCATAAGGCATGGGTATTTGTAAACGTCCTTTCACCCATCATCACTTGATCGTTTCATTATCATCCGCTCATTTGTACCCCCATTATAACCTAGCTGTTGGTGGGGTCGTTAACTAGCATTAAAAAAAAAAATCATTGGAAGTTTCTTGCGAAACGTAAGTTGTTGGATGAGCGTAGCGAAGAATTTCAAACCATATACCGAAAAATTTTGGGCTTGTTTTTATGTTTGTTTGTTTTTTTGTGTGTAATTTGGGACGTCGGCATACAGGGCAGGAAAAAAATTCAATCAACTCGAACTTTTTCCTAAATTGGTGTTATACAGAATAGGTTGGGATTGTTTTTCAGAAAAAATCGATCGGACGGTGTCTCCAGAAAACATTTGGAAAGTATGGAATTCCCATAAGAATAGGCCGGGAGAAATACTTGGAAAAACAAAATTTTCCAAAAGCTCTCAATTTATACAGAATATGAAAACAACTATCATACACATTTCAATAATTTGTGCAACAATCGGATGAGCCATAACGAGAAAACGAGATAAAAAGTATACAGTTCATCAAATATCAGGATCAAAACATGTAATGCAAAGTGTATATGCGACAGGTTGTTCTATAAATAGCAACAAAGTGCAGTAGGTTTTTCAGCGTTTGAAGTAGTCCAAGGTTGTAGATGTAGATTGAGCTGACAGAGTTTTTTCAATTCCAGAATTCCATACTTTTAACGCTCATCTCACAACGCACATTCTGCGTTTTCCTAGTTTAAATCCCGTCATGATTCAAGGAGGATCATTAGATGAGCGTAGCGAAGATTTTCATTCCATACACCGAAAAATTTGGGCTTGGTTTTTATGTTTTTTTTCTGTTTTTTTTGTGTGTGTATTTTGTACGCGGCATACAGGTTCAGGAAAAAGTTTCAAATGCAACTCGAACTTTTTTACTAAATTGGCTGTCCATACCAGAATAGGTTGGGAATTGTTTTAAGAAAAATCGGTCAAAACGGTTTTTCCGGTAGAAAAATTGGAAAGAATGGAAAGTCCCCATAAGAATAGGCCAGGGGGGGGAAGAAATACTTAGATTTTTTTTTAAAGCTTTCAAATTTATACTGAATGTGGAAAGATCTATCACACCTATTTATAAGCGATTAATGGAACAAGTCGGATGTTGAAATAAGGAAGAAAACGCATTTTTAATGAACTTTTTACACATCAATAAAAAACAATAAGAAAGCAATAAGAAACATTAAATGGAGCAAAAAGTGTCACCAATAATCAGAACGTTTAAAATATGTGTTGGATATGAAGAAGGCACTGGTATAATTTTTTGGAAACCAAGGTTGATAGATCTTGATACCAACAGACAGCCGCGGTTCTTAACCTTTGAAGTGATCCACGGCCTGATTATGTACTTGAGCTGACAAAATGTTCTCATTTACATTTCCATACTTCTAAGCTCATTTCACAACGCATATAAAGGTTTTCCTTGTCTACAGTACTGAATGAAAAAAAAACACAAAATGTGCTAAATTGGTACCACTCAAAGCAGTTTTACCCATTTTTACCCATATATTACATTTGCTCGTCTAACAACGCATGTATGGCGTTTCCTGGTTAAATGAGCGTTTGCGTAGATTTTAATTCCATAAACCGAAAAAATTTTGGGCTTGGTTTTTATTTTTTTTCATTTTTTTTTTTGTGTACTTTTGTACGCGGCATAAGGTCAGGAAAAAGTTTCAATCAACCGAAAATTCTTTTCCCGAATTTGGTGTTATACCAGAATGGTTGGGATTGTTTTTCAGGAAAATCGGGTTTTGAACGGTGTCTCCGTAAAAAAATTTAGAAAATATGGAAATTCCCCATAAGAATAGGCCGGGGGGAAATACTTGGAAACCAAAATTTTCCAAAGCTCTCAAATTTATACGAATATGGAAAAATCTATCATACATATTTTAAGCGATTTGAGAGACAATCGGATGTGAAATAACCCAAAAGAAACGCATTTTAATGTACTTTTTCACACAAACAATGAAAACAATCAAGAAAGCAATTAAGAAAACTATTAAATGTGAGCAACAAGTGTCACCAATAAATTAAAAACGTTCAAAATCTGTGATGGATATCAAGAAGGCATGGTACATAGTTGGGAAACCAAGGTCTATATACCAACGACAGCCGCGGTTTTTAAACCTTTGAAGTGATCCATGGCCTGTATAGTACATTGAGCCGACCAAAATCTTAATTCTACATTTCCATACTTCTAATGCCCTCTCAAACGCATATAAGGCGTTCTCTAGTGTTATAAAAAAGTTATGTAAGAGAAGGCCTACAGTTGTTGAAATCAGATTGCCCGCAATAAGACCAACTGAGCATAATGCTAATCAGAACTACCGGTACATTTATTTGGAGCTAAGCGTTCGTTTGCGTTCATCTTCCGAAGCAGCAATGCATTGTGGCATTGAACATGAGATGGGAAAATAGTTCCAGCTCTCATTCCACGCTTCGAGATTAGAACAAAGAAAGTCTATATTCAAGTTCAAGTAGGATCTACTAAAACTACAGCAGTACGATTTTTTTTTCTCAAAACAAGCTGTAACACTTTTCCCTTTAACCCGGTACTTCATTTGTTATCAAATTTAAAGTGTAAAACTAACAGAAATGAATGTGCCGGTGTCGCAGGGACCCTATACCCCCGTGTTTAGGTACCCCCCGGTATTCCAGCTTAGGTTTTGATACCCCCGGTAATTGATCCCTAGTGTACATACCCCCCCCCAGGGATCTATACCCCCTAATCGAAACCTGTTTTCTGGTAGAGGGGGTATTAAACAATAGAGATGGTTTACCCTATAACTTTATTTGTGATTTAGTTGAAGGGGGGTATCTCAGCCCTAGAGATGGTTTTCCCTATAGCTGTTTCGTGATGTGAGTGTGGAAAGTATGCTCAGAGTCTGAAGGTTCGTGCAAAGTCTTGGAAATTCTCGGAGTAATTGGTAAATATAAGAACCCAGAGAAGAGAGGAGTGAATTTCATTGGTCCACAGGATTGGCATTTACATAATAATAATAATTTCTTCATTCAATGTAACAATTTACCATGTTTGTAGAATGCGTCAAACTAAAACTAGGTGAGTAACTTTCATTAAAAGTATGAAATCAGATAATATTTAACAATATTCACATTTCTTAAATGCTATACAATACTTGTCAAGTAAGTATAGTTTCACATGATGCTGAAAAATATTCAAATTTGTGATAGCTTTAAATGCAGTTGGTAATAAGTTGAAAGTTGGCCCCAGCATATACTGGGTTTCTGCAGGCAAACATTGTTAGTCTATGGCCAGTACAGTGACATCTTTGACTTGTCGTGTAGAGTGATTGTGGATTTGACTGTTTTTAGTTGAAATTTAGTGCTTTGAACAGTAAAATGGTTATGATACACATACAGAGATATGAGGGAACAGTTGAAATCACATTTTTTTTTTTTTTCAGGGGTTTACAGTGTTATTTGCTAGAGATCCCATCATGATTGTTATTGCTCTTTTCTGTAGGTGAAGAAAATATATGACAAGTCCTCATTTCAAATATGTGAAGGAATGAATGAAGTATCATTCACAACTTTAGGTTATAGCGATACAAAGTTCTGATGATAACATGTAGAAAGGCTTGAAACTCGGTAGTTACTTAAATCTAACGGTCAATGCCATCACTATGTGAATATGAATGAAATATTAGAGGGCTTACAAGAAAGATCCAGATCACAACTTCTGTGAAGTGTGGTTCTATATTTACAAAACTAGGAATACGCCTATATGCGTTGTTAGACGAGCGGATAGTATAAGTCAGGGGGTAAAAATGGGTGAAATCTGCTTCGAGTGGTACCAATTCAGCACATTTTATGTTTTTTCTTCAAAATGGCTGACTCGATTGAGCTGATTAATTTCATTTTTATGGGAAAAGAAAAAAAAATTCCGCTGTGTTATTCTAGTGGGTATTTTTGAAATTTCTAGGAATTCATAGAAAAAAAGTTATCTCCCGCTAATGCCACAAAACCATACAGATCTAAGTTAGATGAGGAACCATATTGAAAAAAGGTTTGAAGTTGATAGCTGTAGCCGTTTGACCTGTGGAGAACAGACAAAAAACATGAAAAAAACCAACAACAAAAAACAACATAAAACATAAAAACGAACACCAATTTGTCTCAGTATGTCAAATTGAATCCTCGCTAATGCTCGTCCAATACCATTTCAGAAAAAAGAGGGTCTACATATTAAAAATTGAACTGATCACAGCTGGAGTTTCACAAGGGTCTATAGTGGGAACATTCCTCTTCTAATTGTTATCAACGATCATCAATCAATATTTCGGTCGTAGAATTATATGCGCGTGATACCAGTATTCTAGCTAATGCCTCTCGAACTGAATCATTGGAGCCGCCCCGGTGGCTCAGTCAATCATCGCTAACGGAAGTAATTGAAGTCACCGTTGGGCGTGGGTTCGAGTCCCGCATAAGGCATGGGTTTTTGTAAACGTCCTTTCACCCATCATCACTTGATCGTTTCATTATCATCCGCTCATTTGTACCCCCGTATAACCTAGCTATTGGTGGGTTCGTTAACTAGCATTAAAAAAAAATCATTGGAA
Organism: Brachyptera putata; assembly: GCA_907164805.1. Classification (NCBI taxonomy): domain Eukaryota; kingdom Metazoa; phylum Arthropoda; class Insecta; order Plecoptera; family Taeniopterygidae; genus Brachyptera; species Brachyptera putata. The sequence continues at coordinate 55,617 of OU015462.1, read as the reverse complement.
GTTCTGCGAAACGTAAGTTGTTGGATGAGCGTAGCGAAGAATTTCAAACCATATACCGAAAAATTTTGGGCTTGGTTTTTATGTTCTTCTTTCTTTTTCTTCTGTAATTTTGTACGCGGCATACAGGTCAGGAAAAAAATCAATCAACTCGAAACTTTTTTTAAAAATTGGTGTCACACCAGAATAGGTTGGGATTGAATTCAGAAAAATCGATCGGACGGTGTCTCCAGAAAACATTTGGAAAGTATGGAAATTCCCCATAAGAATAGGCCGGGGAGAAATACTTGGAAAACCAAAATTTTCCAAAAGCTCTCAAATTTATACAGAATATGAAAACAACTATCATACACATTTTCAATAATTTGTGCAACAATCGGATGAGCCATAACGAAGAAAACGAGATAAAAGTATACATTTCATCAAATATCAGGATCAAAACATGTAATGCAAAGTGTATATGCGACAGGTTGTTCTATAAATAGCAACAAAGTGCAGGTAAGGTTTTTCAGCGTTTGAAGTAGTCCAAGGTTTGTAGATGTAGATTGAGCTGACAGAGTTTTTTTTCAATTCCAGAATTCCATACTTTTACGCTCATCTCACAACGCACATTCTGCGTTTTCCTAGTTTAAATCCACGTCATGATTCAAGGAGGATCATTAGATGAGCGTAGCGAAGATTTTCATTCCATACACCGAAAAATTTTGGGCTTGGTTTTTATGTTTTTTTTTCTGTTTTTTTTTGTGTGTGTAATTTTGTACGCGGCATACAGGTCAGGAAAAAGTTTCAATCAACTCGGAACTTTTTTTACAAATTGGTGTCATACCAGAATAGGTTGGGATTGTTTTTAAGAAAAATCGGTCAAACGGTTTTTCCGGAGAAAAATTGGAAAGTATGGAAATTCCCCATAAGAATAGGCCAGGGAAGAAATACTTAGAATTTTTTTTTTCAAAAGCTTTCAAATTTATACTGAATGTGGAAAGATCTATCACACCTATTTTAAGCGATTTATGGAACAATCGGATGTGAAATAAGGAAGAAAACGCATTTTTAATGAACTTTTTTACACATCAATGAAAGCAATAAGAAAGCAATTAAGAAACTATTAAATGTGAGCAACAAGTGTCACCAATAATCAGAACGTTTAAAATATGTGTTGGATATGAAGAAGGCACTGGTATAATTGTTTGGAAACCAAGGTTGATAGATCTTGATACCAACAGACAGCCGCGGTTCTTAAACCTTTGAAGTGATCCACGGCCTGTATATGTACATTGAGCTGACAAAATGTTCTCAATTCTACATTTCCATACTTCTAAGCTCATTTCACAACGCATATAAAGCGTTTTCCTTGTCTACAGTACTGAATGAAAAAAAAACACAAAATGTGCTAAATTGGTACCACTCAAAGCAGTTTTTACCCATTTTTACCCATACTATTACCATTTGCTCGTCTAACAACGCATGTATGGCGTTTTCCTGGTTAAATGAGCGTAGCGTAGATTTTCATTCCATAAACCGAAAAATTTAGGGCTTGGTTTTTATTTTTTTTTTATTTATTTTTTTTGTGTACTTTTGTACGCGGCATACAGGTCAGGAAAAGTTTCAATCAACTCGAAACTTCTTTCCTGAATTGGTGTTATACCAGAATAGGTTGGGATTGTTTTTCAGGAAAATCGGTCGAACGGTGTCTCCGTAAAAAATTCAGAAAGTATGGAAATTCCCCATAAGAATAGGCCGGGGAGAAATACTTGGAAACCAAAATTTTCCAAAAGCTCTCAAATTTATACTGAATATGGAAAGATCTATCATACATATTTTAAGCGATTTGAGAGACAATCGGATGTGAAATAACGAAGAGAACGCATTTTTAATGTACTTTTTCACACATCAATGAAAGCAATCAAGAAAGCAATTAAGAAACTATTAAATGTGAGCAACAAGTGTCACCAATAAATTAAAACGTTCAAAATCTGTGATGGATATCAAGAAGGCACTGGTACCATAGTTGGGAAACCAAGGTCCATATACCAACAGACAGCCGCGGTTTTTAAACCTTTGAAGTGATCCATGGCCTGTATATGTACATTGAGCCGACCAAATATTCTTAATTCTACATTTCCATACTTCTAATGCCATCTCACAACGCATATAAGGCGTTCTCCTAGTGTTATAAAATGTTATGTAAGAGAAGGCCTACAGTTGTTGACTCAGATTGCCCGCAATAAGACCAACTGATGCATTAATGCTAATCAGAACTACCGGTACATTTATTTTGGAGCTAAGCAGTTCGTTTGCGTTCATCTTCCGAAGCAGCAATGCATTGTGGCATTGAACATGAGATGCAAGAATAGTTCCAGCTCTCATTCCAACGCTTCGAGATAGAACAAAGAAAGTCTACATATTCAAGTTCAAGTAGGATCTACTAAACTACAGCAGTACGATTTTTTTTTCTCAAAACAAGCTGTAACACTTTCCTTTACCGGTACTTCATTTGTTATCATTGAAAGTGTAAACTAACAGAAATGAATGTGCCGGTGTCGCAGGGACCCTATACCCCCGTGTTCTAGTACCCCCCGGTATTCCAGCTCTAGGTTGTGATACCCCCCCGGTAATTGATCCTAGTGTACAACTACCCCCCCCCCAGGGATCCTATACCCCCTAATCGAACACCTGTTTTCTGTTAGAGGGGTATTAGAACACTAGAATGTTTACCCTATAACTTTATTCGTGATTTGAGTTGAAGGGGGGTATCTCAGCCCTAGAGATGGTTTACCCTATAGCTGTTATTCGTGATTTGAGTTGAAGGGGGGTATCTCAGCCCTAGAGATGGTTTACCCTATAGCTGTTATTCGTGATTCAAGGCAAAGGGGGGTATCTCAGCACTAGGGATGGTTTACCCTATACCTGTAGTACGTGATTTGAGTTAAAGGGGGGTATCTGAGCCCCAGGGATGGTTTACCCTATAGCTGTAATTCGTGATTCGAGTTGAAGGAGGGTATCCGAGCCCCAGGGATGGTTTACCCTATAGCTGTAATTCGTGATTCAAGGCAAAGGGGGGTATCTCAGCACTAGGGATGGTTTACCCTATAGCTGTAATTCGTGATTTGAGTGAAGGGGGTATCTGAGCCCCAGGGATGGTTTACCCTATAGCTGTAATTCATGATTTGAGTTGAATGGGGGTATCTGAGCCCCAGGGATGGTTTACCCTATAGCTGTTATTCGTGATTCGAGGCAAAGGGGGGTATCTCAGCCCTAGAGATGGTTTACCCTATAGCTGTAATACGTGATTTGAGTTAGAGTGGGGTATCTGAGCCCCAGGGATGGTTTACCCTATAGCTGTAATTCGTGATTTGAGTTGAAGGAGGGTATCTCAGCCCTAGGGATGGGTTTACCGTATAGCTGTAATTCGTGATTTGAGTTGAAGGAGGGTATCTCAGCCCTAGGGATGGTTTACCCTATAGCTGTAATTCGTGATTTGAGTTGAAGGGGGGTATCTCAGCCCTAGGGATGGTTTACCCTATAGCTGTAATTCGTGATTCGAGTTGAAGGGGTGTATCTCAGCACTGGGGGCGGTTTACCCTATAGCTGTAATTCGTGATTTGAGTTGAAGGGGGGTATCTGAGCCCCAGGGATGGTTTACCCTATAGCTGTTATTCGTGTTTCAAGGCAAAGGGGGGTATCTCAGCACTAGGCATGGTTTACCCTAAGCTGTTATCCGTGATTTGAGTTAAAGGGGGGGTATCTGAGCCCCAGGGATGGTTTACTCTATAGCCGTGATTCGTGATTTGAGTTGAAGGGGGTATCTGAGCCCCAGGATGGTTTACCTATAGCTGTAATTCGTGATTTGAGTTGAAGGGGGTATCTGAGCCCCAGGCATGGTTTACCCTATAGCCGTAATTCGTGATTTGAGTTGAAGGGGGTATCTGAGCCCCAGGGATGGTTTACCCTATAGCCGTAATTCGTGATTTGAGTTAAAGGGGGGTATCTCAGCCCCATGGATGGTTTACCCTATAGCCGTAATTCGTGATTTGAGTTGAAGGGGGGTATCTCAGCCCTAGGGATGGTTTACCCTATAGCTGTAATTCGTGATTCGAGTTGAAGGGGTGTATCTCAGCACTGGGGGCGGTTTACCCTATAGCTGTAATTCGTGATTTGAGTTGAAGGGGGGTATCTGAGCCCCAGGGATGGTTTACCCTATAGCTGTTATTCGTGTTTCAAGGCAAAGGGGGGTATCTCAGCACTAGGGATGGTTTACCCTATAGCTGTCATTCGTGATTTGAGTTAAAGGGGGGTATCTGAGCCCCAGGGATGGTTTACCCTATAGCTGTAATTCGTGATTTGAGTTGAAGGGGGGTATCTGAGCCCCAGGGATGGTTTACCCTATAGCCGTAATTCGTGATTTGAGTTAAAGGGGGGTATCTCAGCCACATGGATGGTTACCCTATAGCCGTAATTCGTGATTTGAGTTGAAGGGGGTATCTGAGCCTCAGGGATGGTTTACCCTATAGCTGTAATTCGTGTTTCAAGGCAAAGGGGGGTATCTCAGCACTAGGCATGGTTTACCCTATAGCTGTTATTCGTGATTTGAGTTAAAGGGGGTATCTGAGCCCCAGGGATGGTTTACCCTATAGCCGTAATTCATGATTTGAGTTGAAGGGGGGTATCTGAGCCCCAGGGATGGTTTACCCTATAGCTGTAATTCGTGTTTCAAGGCAAAGGGGGGTATCTCAGCCCTAGGGATGGTTCACCCTTCAGCTGTAATACGTGATTTGAGTTGAAGAAGGTACCTGAGCCCCAGGGATGGTTTACCCTATAGCTGTAATTCGTGATTTGAGTTAAAGGGGGGTATCTGAGCCTCAGGGATGGTTTACCCTATAGCTGTAATTCGTGATTTGAGTTGAAGGGGGTATCTGAGCCCTAGGGATGGTTCACCCTATAGCTGTTATTCGTGATTTGAGTTGAAGTGGGGTATCTCAGCACTAAGGACGGTTCACCCTATATCTGTAATTCGTGATTTGAGTGAGGGGGGGGTATCACAGCACTAGGAATGGTTTACCCCATAGCTGTATTCGTGATTTGAATTGAAGGAGGGTATCTCAGCCTTAGGGGCGGTTTACCGTATAGCTGTAATTCGTGATTCGAGTTGAAGGGGTGTATCTCAGCACTAGGGGTGGTTTACCCTATAGCTGTTATTCGTGATTTGAGTTGAGGGGTATCTGAGCCCCAGAGAGGGTTTACCCTATAGCTGTAATACGTGATTTGAGTTGAAGAAGGTACCTGAGCCCCAGGGATGGTTTACCCTATAGCTGTTATTCGTGATTTGAGTTGAATGGGGGTATCTCAGCACTAGGGATGGTTTACCGTATAGCTGTTATTCGTGTTTCAAGGCAAAGGGGGGGTATCTCAGCCCTAGGGATGGTTCACCCTATAGCTGTAATTCGTGATTTGAGTTAAAGGGGGTATCTCAGCCCTAGGGATGGTTACCCTGTAGCTGTTATTCGTGATTTGAGTTAAAGGGGGGTATCTCAGCACTAGGGATGGTTTACCCTATTGCTGTAATTCGTGATTTGAGTTGAAGGAGGGTATCTCAGCCCCAGGGAGGGTTTACCCTATAGCTGTTATTCGTGATTTGAGTTGAAGGGGGGTATCTGAGCCCCAGGGATGGTTTACCCTATAGCTGTAATTCATGATTTGAGTTGAATGGGGGTATCTGAGCCCCAGGGATGGTTTACCCTATAGCTGTAATCCGTGATTTGAGTTGAAGGGGGGTATCTCAGCCCTGGGGATGATTTACCCTATAGCTGTAATTCGTCATTTGCGTTGGTGGGGGGAGGGGTATATCAGCCCTAGGGATGGTTCACCCTATAGCTGTTATTCCTGATTCAAGGCAAAGGGGGTATCTCAGCACTAGGATGGTTCACCCTATAGCTGCAATCCGTGATTCGAGTTGAAGGAGGGTATCTCAGCCCTGGGGATGGTTTACCCTATAGCTGTAATTCGTCATTTGCGTTGGTGGGGGGGGGGGGTATCTCAGCCCTAGGGATGGTTTACCCTATAGCTGTTATTCCTGATTCAAGGCAAAGGGGGGTATCGCAGCACTAGGGATGGTTTACCCTATAGCTGTGATTCGTCATTTGCGTTGGTGGAGGAGGGGGGTATCTCAGCCCTAGGGATGGTTCACCCTATAGCTGTCATTCCTGATTCAAGGCAAAGGGGGGTATCGCTGCACTAGGGATGGTTTACCCTATAGCTGTAATTCGTGATTTGAGTAGAAGGGGGGTATCTTAGCACTAGGGATGGTTTACCCTTCAGCTGTATTCGTCATTTGCGTGAGGGCGGGGGGGACAAAGGGAGGCCGCCCCTTTCACTGGCGTGACTATCTTGAACAAAGACGAGTGAGAGTTCACCATCGGACTCTTGAAATGTTTGGTATAGATTGATGGAATTATGAAGACCCATATATATTTTGTGAGAACGTATAAGAAAATGATAATGTAACATAATTGTGGCTGAATATTCATGATATCTTCGTGCGAACATAGTATATTGTAGATTGTTGAGCATCAGAATACTTATATCGAAGGAACTATTGAATCGATAGAATACTAGCTTTATTTGACATTGCGATGCCAATATCATTGATGAAAAATGATATTCGAGTTCATGTTACGATATATTGACATAAATTGACTCGCACTGACATGCGTATGTGGACAGCTGAGGGGTGAACAGTCCCTAGGGCTGAGATACCCCCCTTTACCACAAATAAAGAATATCAGCTATAGGGTACACCATCCCTCGGGCTCAGGTACCCCCCTCCAACTCAAATCACGAATAACATCTACAGGGTAAACCATCCCTAGTGCTGAGATACCCCCCATTGACTTGAATCACGAATGACAGCTATGGGATAAACCATCCCTAGGGCTGAGATACCCCCCATTGACTTGAATCACGAATGACAGCTATAGGATAAACCATCCCTAGGGCCGGGATACCCTCCTCTGGCTCGAATCACGAATAACAGCTATAGGGTAAACCATCCCTAGTGCTGAGATACCCCCTGTTAACTCAAATCACGAATAACAGCTATAGGGTAAACCATCCCCAGTGCTGAGATACCCCCCTTCGACTTGAATCACGAATTACAGCTGTAGGGTAAACCATCCCTAGGGCTGAGATACCCTCCTTTGGCTTGAATCACGAATAACAGCTATAGGGTGAACCATCCCTAGTGCTGAGATATCCCCTTCAACTCAAATAACGAATAACAGCTATAGGGTAAACCATCCCTGGGGCTGAGATACCCCCCTTTAACCCAAATCACGAATAACAGCTATAGGGTAAACCATCCCTAGTACTGAGATACCCCCCTTTAACTCAAATCACCAATTACAGCTATAGGGTAAACCATCCCTAGTGCTGAGGTACCCCCCTTTGACTCAAATAACTAATAACAGCTATAGGGTAAACCATCCCTGGGGCTGAGATACCCCCCTTTAACTCAAATCACGAATTACAGCTATAGGGTAAACCATCCCTAGTGCTGAGATACCCCCCTTCAGCTCAAATCACGAATAACAGCTATGGGGTAAACCATCTCTAGTGCTGAGATACCCCCCTTCAACTCAAATCACGAATTACAGCTATAGGGTAAACCATCCCTAGTGCTGAGATACCCCCCTTGAACTCAAATCACTAATTACAGCTATAGGGTAAACCATCCCTAGTGCTGAGATACACCCTTTGACTCAAATAACGAATAACAGCTATAGGGTAAACCATCCCTGGGGCTGAGATACCCCCCTTGAACTCAAATCACGAATTACAGCTATAGGGTAAACCATCCCTAGGGCTGAGATACCCCCCTTCAACTCAAATCACGAATTACAGCTATAGGGTAAACCATCCCTAGTGCTGAGATACCCCCCTTTGACTTGAATAACGAATAAAAGCTATAGGGTAAACCATCCCTGGGGCTGAGATACCCCCCTTTAACTCAAATCACGAATAACAGCTGTAGGGTAAACCATCTCTAGGGCTCAGATACCCCCCTTAACTCAAATCACGGATAACAGTTATAGGGTACACCATCCCCAGAGCTGAGATACCCCCCTTAACTTAAATCAAGAATAATAACTAGGGTAAACCATCCCTAGTGCTGAGATACCCCCCTTTTACCTAAATCACGAATAACAGCTATAGGGTAAACCATCTCCAGGGCTGAGATACCCCCCTTCAACTTAAAGCAAGAATAATAAGTATAGGGTAAACCATCTCCAGTGCTGAGATACCCCCTCTCGCTCTTCATAGTCGTCAATGGGGGTATTAGATCACTGGGTCGGTAATCGTACACTAGGGATGGATTACCGGGTAGGTAAACCAGCTCTAGTGTACGATTACCGGGGGGTATATGGTCCCTAGTGTTGGTTTCCCGGGGGGTATAAGATCGGGGAGGTAAACCATCAGTGTCACACCGGTACCAAACGATTCCCCTCTGTGGATATACAAAGATTTAAACATATATTTAAAATGGCATCCCATCTTAGTTACCCAATGTTTTTTCACTAATTTTTCAATAATAGGCCTACCGGTACATAAAATGTTGTGAATTAACATGGATATTCATTGGTCTAGTCCTACATGTTCAGTGCATGTTCCAGTATTACCTAGGCCTATTGTCTTTGGTACCGTATCAAGAGTAATTAGTATGTACTTATCCAACTTTTTTGTGTGGGGGATCTACTCTTGTGTTATTACTTATTTGTTAGAAACTATGCGTTACCATGATACTGTCTAAGCCAATAGGTATGTTCATTATGAATTGAGATGGAGAATCAGGGTTGGCATATACATCGAAGGAAACTCCTCACAAATGTGTTTTTCAATTGGTGCATTATTTCTAACCATTTGTTAGCCTATCCCAGTTGATATTCAGATGCTTCTTAATATCTGTATCTAGGTCTACAAGTTGTTATCGTAGTATTTTCGTAAGGAGCGGGTCAACCTTGCTCCACTGGGCGGTATTCGGCCAGACTACGTGGTTCGTGCGTCCTTGGTTATAGCAAGTAGAGCAAACAGACATGTAAACAGGTGTTCTGTCAACTGCACTCACAGAGTAGTCGAAAGGCTTGTGCTCCCAGTTCGTGGGGCACGCGTTTGATTCTCATCTCATTCTACTTTTTTTTTTTTGAAACATTAAAACAAATTGATAATATAACTGCTTTTGACCATAAGTCAAGGGTACTTGGGATTTTTTATCGTAAATAGTTGGATTTTTTTTTAATGGTTTCTTCTTCAATTTTTATTCAACTGCGACCACACAACCATCAGACGAAGTGTGACCAAGTACACCCGGATGCCTCGCATTGAAGCAGGGTTGAGTCGCCCGGTTTTTCATATAATGCCATTTCATTGTACAATAGGAATGTAGGCGTACGGACCTCGCGAAACTTTTCTCCATTTTATTCCTTATTATTTTGTTACCAATTATAATTCAAACTGTTTTCATTTGTAATAAATGATAATTTCATTTTTTTTTCTTCGGTACCGGTAATTATTTTTGTCACAAGTAGAGATATTAATTTGTGATCATTTACTAAATTTTGTATTGTAACTGTTTTTCTGAGATTTGCAAAACCCAGTGTAACATACGTTTTTCAAAACCCTGGTGGGCTGGACTTTATTTTTTTTTCAAGTCTTTGCTAACCTTGTGGCACATCATAGATGATTAATCATAGGTGTAACGAATAACCGAGTTAGTTTGATAACTTTTTTTCCATACTTTTACATAACGAAGAGGAACAGAATGAGCTGCTGGTATTCTTACTTTTCAATGTAGGTGACAGTAGGTTGATTTCAATTCAGTGTTGGGTCTCAATCGTTACTCCACTTTCATGTAAACATGTATTTCTTCTTAGAAGCTCTATTCAACATATTATTCAATTTTAAATTAGCAGGGCTGCCACTCAAGTCACTTAGCAAACATTAATAGTAACTTGTTTGGAGCATCACTTGGAATTTTCCTGTTCTTCAGGCCTGTTATCATGTCATTTCATGTAATGTTTCATGTCATCATTTTTTAAAATTGTATAAAAACACGTACGTAGGCCTAAAATGATTCTAATCTGAATAATATCTATGAAGTAGCTCAATTCTTCTAATAATAAATGCCAATATTTTATTTCAGTATCTATGTAGAAAAATACAGCTTGAAATAATATGTATCATCTTTATTTCATTCGAGGGTCATTCTATTCCGAATCAAGTGACTCATTTTTATGTCTGGTTTTGATTTTATTGAAATTTTGCACATCTGTTCATCAGTAGAAAAAGTATATTTTTTACTTCCTTGAATAGAAACTTCTCGGGTACAGGCAAACAAAAGACTCGAATTGGGGTACACCACTGATTTTATCTTGGGAACCGTCTTGAGCCTTTAACCCTGATGATTTAGGCTATATGCCTACAAACAGCTTTATTATTTTGAACATGTGGGCCTTCTTGCCTACACATAACACCGAATGTAATTATGATTTATGACTTTTGATTTCATAAATCTGTAAACAGTTTTATAAATTTATATACAAACGATATTTTATTTAGTTTAGTAATGTAGTTAGGCCAATAGGTGTCAATGTATGGTATTTTCACTGGTGCTACCAACAACAGTGTGACAGCAAATGTAAACAATGTTCATTAATAAATGGAGCCACTGCCAATTAGTGTTCTTTCAAAGGTAAAATGTCGATATGTTGATTGCTTGGTAACCTGTGGCATCCCTGTGGTAAGCATCCTGCATTTCACAGGACTTCCTCACTTCCCCATTCTGGAATTTGTAGTCTATTGTCCCCCTATTATATGCGAAGGTGATAAAAATAGTTTGAACATGTATTTTACAGGTAGGTATGATGTATAAGGATCAAAAGTACCAGTCATTTGGGGGAAATAATCCTTGTTTAGCCATTTACATACCTGTGAAATGTCTCTTCATTACCTGTTGAGTGTCTTGATTAAGGGTATGGAATGACCTACATTGTCATTTTCAAAAGTAGGCCTAAGCGTCATAATCCTGAATACAACTTGATCGCGTTTGTGTAAACTTTCACAGACTGCACTGTATTACAAAAATGCATGTTTATTTTTATACGTAAACTGACTATATATATATACATATATATATATATATATATATATATATATATATATATATATATATATATATATATATATACATATATATATATATATATATATATATATATATATATATATATATATATATATATATATATATATATATATATATATATATATATATATGTATATATATATATATATATATATATATATATATATACATATATATATGTATATATATATATATATATATATATATATATATATATATATATATATATATATACATATATATATATATATATATATATATATATATATATATATATATATATATATATATATATATATATATATATATATATATATATATATATGTATATATATATATATATATATATATATATATATATATATATATATATATATATATATATATATATTCAATAAATCATAGAAGAAACCAACTATCAATATGCATGTATCAATTTCGCACCTTGTGAAATGCTATGCTTTGATTCAATATTTATAGTTAGTTCATTCTATGATCTATTGAGTATTGCATAAATATATATATACATGCTCTGGGCATGCCTCAATGTCATGCCCCTGGCATGCTTTAACATGGCTCAAATGTGCCCTAAAGCATGCCTCAAATATCCCCCAATAGCAGGTTTCAGGCACGTCTTTAAACTGGTTTGGCCAGGGTATGCCCTTGGCTTGCTCCGGGCATGCCCCAAGCATGCCCCGCAAGGTATGCCTAGAGCAGATGAGGCATGCCTTTGGAGTCCCGCCTTAATGTAAAAAGGAGTGTTTCAGGCAAGTTCTAGGCAAGTGAGGAGTGAATTTGCCATGTCCCAGGCATGCCTCACCTGCCCTGAAAGAAAGCTTTAGGATGAATGAATGAATGTTGGGTTTAGAGGCGCGTCGACATCGAGGTCATTTTGCGCCTGTACGATGTAATGAACCGTTTGCTGATCATTTGAAATGATCATGTTCGGTGATAATTTATTATCATGATGATCATGAAACCAGAAATGGGTTGAAAACGACACACGAGGAGACAAAACATAACACAGAACATTGAAACAGTTACGTGAATGACGTAAATGGTCAAACACAAACTCCATAAACACGAAACAAGTAAACAAACGCGTGTATGATGTAAAATGTCATACACTCATTTCATAAACACAACATTGAACGACTGTGTGTATGATGTAAATCGTCATACACACACTGATACACTTGATAGCTGAACAAAATGATTGTATAAAAAACGTCATTTTGATCGTTTGTTCAATAATAAAAGGATTAGATCTCGAGAGAGATGTGTCGTAAAGTTAGGATGGATGTCAAGTTTGCATTCGTACTCACATACACACACACACTCATACTAATAAATACATGCATACAAACAGGAACATACACACAAGAGTTGCAACTAAAACTACGATCATCGTCAAGTCAAGTTATATCAAGTTCAAAAGTCCTGCCTTTCTTATGAACTCGAGAACACAGGATACGCTATCTGAGTCATCACCAAGGATCCGTGACAAGTCATCCGGCATACGCAGACTCCGGCGCAGACCCCGGAACTTGTCACAGTCGACCAAGAGGTGGTGAACTGTGAGTGGCTCAAGGCACTCCTCACACTCAGGCGGCTCTTCTCTTCTCAGGATGAATCCGTGAGTCAGAAGAGTATGACCAATGCGAAGGCGGGCAACAACAACCTCGTCTCTGCGGCTTCTTCTACAAGACGAGTGCCATGGTCTAACTGTTGATTTAATGACCTTCAGCTTGTTGTTTGTTACAGCACTCCACGACACTTGCCAGCCATTCCTCATTTCTCGTTTAAAATGGTTCTTCAAGTCATTAATATGGAGTCGGGAATCAAACGCAGCTGCAAGAAGAGTAGCCTCCTTTGCTGCTTTGTCAGCTCGCTCATTGCCTGGGATTCCTGCATGCCCTGGCACCCAGCAGAAGACAACCTCGCATCGCTGAGCCGCAAGCTCAGCTAGGAGGGTCTGGATGTTCTGCACAAGATGGTCAGTTGGTGAGAAAACATCCAGGGCTTGCATGGAACTGAGCGAGTCTGTACAAATCAAGAACTTCTTTTGGTTGTGTTGCTTGATATGTTTCAGAGCTTGAAGGATTGCAAATATTTCAGAGCTATAGACACTACACAAGGAGTTGAGTTTGTATTTAAAACTTGTTGAACCAATAGTGAAGGCACAACCTACAGCATCGTCTGTCTTTGAACCGTCAGTAAATATGAAGACATGGTTAGAAAAGGAGGCGGCTAATAGATAGAAATATTGCCTGTAGACAGAGTCAGGTGTGCTTGCTTTAGCGTGCCTTGCCAGCTGGGTGAGGCAGACTGGTCGAGGCACGGTCCAAGGAGCTATCTTGCAGCATCCAGCCGCATACACGGCTGGGAGCTCGCTCAGTGGTCGCCCTAACAGCTCCTTAGCTCGGATAGCCAGTGGTCGTGTAGCTTTATCACGAGTGTTATAGAGTCTTTTGTAGGAAGGTCGAAAGATCTTTCCGTATGTAGGATGCTTAGACTTTCCACTGAGAGCAGATATGTAACTGAACGCAAGATACTGTCTTCTCAGTTCCAGAGGTGGTTCGCCAGCCTCACAGTACATGCTAATCACAGGACTTGTCCGAAAAGCTCCCAAGGCAAGCCTGATACCAGCATTGTGTACTGTATTTATGGTACTTAAATACGATGTTCTAGCGGAGGAGTAGACGATACAGCCATAGTCCAGTTTCGAGCGTATCAGTGATCTGTACAAGTTCAGCATGACGGTCCGATCAGCACCCCAGGTAGTGTGACTCAACACTCTCAATAAGTTCGAACTCTGTGTGCACTTTGTTTTCAGGGTCTGAAGGTGCAACTTCCAGTTGAGTTTTTGGTCTAGAGTCATCCCAAGGAACTTGACTGACTCCGAAACTGTGATAGTCGCACCAGATAACTTTAGTGAAGGTTGAGGGCTGATTCCACGTATGCGATTGAAATCAATGCAGACTGTCTTGGTTGACGAAAACTTGAACCCAGTGCTGTCTCCCCAGCGTTCCAAGCGATCTATAGTAAGTTGGAGCTGGCGCTCTGCCGTACTCAACTTGGCGGACTTATAGAATATCGCGAGGTCGTCGACAAAGAGAGAACAATTCACAGGGCGCTTGATACATGTAGAAATACCATTGATAGCTATCAGGAAAAGTGTACAACTGAGGACAGAACCTTGTGGTACTCCGTTTTCCTGTACGCATGGTGTAGAGAGATGGCTATCAAGGCGAATTCTGAATCGACGATGTGACATGAAGCTCACAACGAATGAGGGAAGATGACCTCTAACGCCCCATTCGTGTAACGTCCTGAGAATACCGTATTTCCATGTGATGTCGTATGCTTTTTCTAGATCGAAGAATACTGAAAGAAGGTGCTGCTTAGAAATAAAGGCATCCTGGATGAGAGACTCTAGAATAACTAAATGATCTTAGGTCGAACGGTTTCGGCGGAAACCGGACTGTTCGACAGCTATAAGATTTCTAGTTTCCAGGATCCATACAAGTCTCTTGTTCACCATTCTTTCAAGTATCTTGCAGAGGCAACTTGTCAGTGATATCGGTCGATAGCTGGATGCTAGCTTCCGATCCTTGCCAGGCTTCGGAATAGCTATAGTGATGGCTTCTAGCCAGGAGTCGGGAAAATCTTCAGTCAACCAGATACTGTTGAAGAGTTTTAACATATACTCGACAGCTACGGAAGAGAGGTTCTTGAGCATGGTGTTATGAACTGCGTCTGGGCCAGGAGCAGTGTCGCTAGACTCCTCGATTGCGGACGTCAGTTCCCACAGGTTAAAGGAGTTGTTATACACTTCACCTGTGGGCGCTCTAAAATCGAGACATTTCCTCTCTTCGATAGCTTTTATTGTCATGAAGTTTGCCGAGTAGTTTTCACAACTCGACACGTACGAGAAATGGTTACCTAAGGCCGTCATAATATCATGAGAAGAGGTTTCAAGTCGGCCGTTCACCAGAAGACCATTGATACTGATATGGACATGTTTACCCGATATCTTTTTAACCTCCTCCCAGACTTTCGAGACAGGTGTTCGTTGGTTTATGGAGGAGACATAGTGCTGCCAGGAGGCCTTTCGCGCCTGCTTGATAACAAGCCTAGCCTTTGCACGAAGCCGTTTGAAAGATATCATGTTGATCTGCGTTGGGCACCTAGTGAAGAACCTAAGCGCTCTCTTGCGGTCTTTAATGGCTTTGGCACAGGCATCGTTCCACCAGGGAACAGGCGTACGACCCTGCTTACCGGATGTCAATGGTATGGAACGCTCAGCGGCACGTATTATGATGTTAGTAACGTAGGTGACCTGGGACTGCACATCAGGAAAAACTTTTCCTTCGTCACAGATAGCAAGTTCTCTGAAGTGGCACCAATCTGCACGCTGGAGTTTCCATTTCCTGTGTCTGGCGTTGTTATTAGCAGGAGTGTTAGTCTCAATGACAATCGGGAAGTGATCGCTCCCGCACAGATCAGGATACACTCTCCAATCAAAATCAAGAGAGACTGATGGAGAGCAAGCCGTCAGGTCAATCATAGAATTGAACCTGCTGGCAACACTGAGGTGAGTGGCAGATCCATCATTCAGGAGAGTGAGGTCATTGGTGTCCAGAAAGCTCTCAATCACTCCACCTCTAGCGTCATTTGCCACACTTCCCCACAGGACGTTGTGGGCATTGGAGTCCCCCGTGATTATGATCGGGGCTGGCAGTTGCGCTAGAAGGTGGTCCAAGTCTCGCATATGCACTCTATCAGCAGGTGGAAGGTAGAGGTTGCAGATAGTTCGAGGGCTAGGGAAATGCACTCTGACAGCCACTGCCTGCAGAGGCGTCCGAAGCGGTATTTCCTCTGAGTAGCAGCTGTCATGGATCGCTATAACAACACCTCCACTAGACCTCTCACATAAGATCTTGTCCTTGCGGAAGATGACGTACGATCTTAGCTTGGGTATATCGGTGGGTTTCAGTCTGGACTCCTGAATACAAAAACACTTTGGATTCAAATCGTGTATCAGGAGCTTGATCTCGTCCAAATGGCAAAACATTCCATTGCAATATCTCTGTCACTGCCATTTTGGTTACTTCTCAGCTGTGCCACTCCCACCTCCTTTCCCTCTCCCTTCTCCTTTTACGTTTCTGTTCCAAACTATGGCCTTCTTCGGTTTGCTGACCGTTTGAAAACCCGGGCTCTGCTCCGAGCTGTCCACGGACAGAGTCGAATTTGAGCGTTTGCTCGACAGCGCAACGTCTTTCGCGACATTGTCCTCCCGTGGCTTGGTCGAAACTGAAGGTCCAGTTGGTGTGGACCTTGATGTAGATGCTTGTGCATCCTTACTGTCAATCATATTCAAAATACTTAGCTGTAGTTCGGTGATAAGCTTGTTCTGGCTAAGTATGGTTGACTGAAATTGCTGTGCCTGGTCTGTTAATTGCTTTCTGAGAGCTGTCATCTCCTGGGCCTGAGAGATAAGAATCTCTTTCATGTCCAGGAACTGAGCGCTTGATGACGCTAGATCGAGTTGTTGGGTTTGATTCTGAATCGTCTTCTTTTGGTCATCAATAATTGCTTGCATTCGCTCAACTTCCGCAGGAACAACCTGGCTCGTGACTTGAGAGAAAGATCTGGTTGAATTATCCGGATAAAGCGTAGCATAAAGCTGGCGCGCTTCACCGATCGAGATGTTCTTCGTTGTTTTCAACTCTTCGATTTTTCTCTCTTTCTTGAAAAAAGAACAGTCACGAGACCATGCGGGATGGTCACCGCAGCAATTGACGCAGCTTAGCTTGTTAGTGCAATCAGCCGGCGTGTGTCCCTCTGAACCACATTTTCCGCAAACCTCAGGATCTTTACAATTCGCGCTTGAGTGGTTGAACTTCTGACACTTGAAGCAACGAAGTGGGTTTGGGATATGGGGCCGTACAGGAATAGACAAGTAGCCGGCTAAGATGTTAGGTGGTGGCGTTGGTGTTGAGAAGGTCAGAATAAGGAGAGCCGTTTTCTGCAATTTGTTGTTCTTCCGGCTCTCAATCCTGTACACATCTACTACCTGCTGCGGTGCCAGTTCTTTCTTGATCTCCTCCACGTCAACGTTCAGGAGGTCGTGACTGAACACGATCCCCTTACACGAGTTGAGTGACTTATGTGGAGTCACTTCCACAAAAGCAGTGCCGAAGATGGTAGTGGCAAGGAGAAGCTTTGATTGGGCGCAGCTTGCGGTCTCAATCAGAAGAGTCCCATTCCGCAGGCGCTTCATTTGCTTCACATCTCCCGCAAGCTTCAGGAGGTCCTTGGCAATACGGAAGATAGAGAAGTCCAAAAAGTTTTTCTCACCTTTCATCGATACTATTAGGAAGCGTGGCAACAAAGTCTTCGGAAAAAGGTCCTTAACGGGGATTACATCCTCCATCAAATTTCTAGGACGTTTTTTATTTGGTTGATCTGTGTTAATTGGGGGGAATTGACAATCGAGGGGTTCCATAGACTGGTTTGGGGACAACCTACAACAATTACTCGGATCAAAGGACTCAACTAACCCATGTCGGTTCTACCGCATAGGGCCTTGTAAACACAACCAGGTCTAGGTCCTGCAGCTGCTAGACCTGATCAACAACACTGCAGGACAAAGAGCAAGTTATGACTTCCTAAGCAGCAAGTGGCGTGCAGGAAAGTGCCAATTTTACGTGCGGGCGCACATAGACGCAATTGACCTTTTCACTGAGTATTCGGAATCGTTATTGTCATACAAGACCTCATACCCAGCTATTGCAGCCAACGCAATCCATGTACGAGCCCAAGTGCAATAAAAGCCGATAGCATACCAATCAGGTCCTGAACATTGCTGGTGTCGTCAACATTTGTGGGCGGTTTGAGCACACAAAGTGAGCTGGCAGAAAGAGGAAAGTAAGAGAAGTTCATCGAAAAGAAGGTGACAGATGAGGAAAAAAGTTAGAAGGGTATAAATGATGCTCAGCGCTCACTCCACGTACTCCGGTCACCTAACGGCACCCACTCGACCGAGACGGTCCGAACTTGGTCTGGACCCTCACTCCAGACCTAATCGCCATGGGTGACCCTGCTGGGAGCAAATGAATTGCTCCCGACGATAGCTCTGGAGATCACGGGGCCACGCAAGCCCTCACACCACGTCAAGGTGTCCGGATCCTTTGAGGAGGAAAAAAAAAAAGCTCCAGGCATGTCTAAGAAATGCTTCGTGTTTGTAGGGAGGTCTCCTTCAATCATTAATGCCGACACAAAATTCCTCCCCTAATCAGTCAAAAGCTTCCTCGGAGTACCGTGCCGTGTCACAATCTTCGTCACAAACTCATGCGCTATCACATCAGATGTCTGCGTTTTCAAAGGAATTATTTCACAGTATTTGCTGGAGGAACATATAAATGTGAGCATGTAACGATGACCAGCCTCAGATGTTGGTAATGGTCCGACAATATCACAGCTCAGCAAATCGAAGGGACGATTTACGACCTCGTGCATTTGCAACGGTGCAACAAGATGTCACTCTGTCTTCCTCTCATTGCGAGATGAGCAGCCCTTCACATATTGTGTGACATCTGCCTTCATATTCGGCCAAACAAATCCCTGACGTACCCGCTCATACGTTCGTCGATATCCTGGATGACACGGAAACACACTGTCATGCATGTCCTCTAATATGCGTAATCTCATAGTCCTCGGTGCGACCAATTGACTGATCTCTTGTGTGCCCTTCCTCGACCTCTTGTACAGCACGCCATCCTGGTCAACTTGATACTCAGGTGACTTCTCCTCTAACGCAATACACTCTGAATCCTTGTCCTGCTCGGTTCTGATCTCTTCCTTAGACCAATTAACCGTCTTCTTCAATGACCCTGCCGGAAGCTTCCTGACTGCAGCCACAACCCGGCTCAAACTATCCGCGTTTGTATGCTGAATCCCCGGCTTGTGAATTACGTCATACTGAAACTCCGACAATCTTAAAGCCCATCTTAGTAATCGTGAAGAAAGATCCTTCAAATTCAGCAACCATCGGAGAGCAGAATGATCCGTTATTATTGTAAAGCGTGTACCAATCAAGTAACAACGGAAATACTCTGTTGCCCAAACTACGGCTAACGTTTCTCTTTCCGTTGTGCTGTAATTCATTTCCGCACTGTTGAGTTGTCTACTGGCGTAAGCGATTGGATGTTCTTCGTCCCCTATACGCTGGGACAAGATAGCTCCCAATGCTACCCCAGACGCATCAGTGCTTAGAATGAATAGTCGATTCAAGTCAGGATACTTAAGTAGAGGTTCCTCACACAATGCCCTCCGTAGCGTATCGAATGCGGACTGCTGCTTCCCACCCCACTTGGATGGTATATCCCGTTCAGTGAGCTCGTTCAGTGGTTTCGCAATCTCAGCGTAATCTGCAATGAACCTCCGGTAATATCCTACAAGGCCAATGAGAGATTTAATCCCGGCAACATCTTGTGGTACAGGGTATTCCTCCACAGCTCTTATCTTCCTCGGATCCGGTTCCAGCCCATCCTTGGTAACTACATGTCTCAAGTACGCTACCTCACTGGCGGCAAGAGTACACTTCTCCAGCTGCACCCTCAAATTGGCATCCCGGAGGCACTCAAAGACCTCTCCTAATCTAGATACGTGCTCCTTCATATCAGCCGAATACACAATTATATCGTCCATGTACACCAGGCACTTGTTACTACCCTTAATACCACATAAAATGTTGTCCATCAGGCGCTGGAATGTAGCTGGTGCTCCCTGGAGGCCCATACCCAGCCTATTGTATTCGTACTGGCCTCCTTCAACGCTAAATGCTGTTTTGGGTTTATCAGCCTCTTCAATTTCGACTTGATAAAACCCCGATGCCAAATCAAGGGTACTGAAGTGCCTAGCATGACCCAAGCTATCCAACGTATCCGTAATGGGCGGAATAGGATAGCTGTCTCCATGGGTGACACTATTCAGACCTCTAAAGTCCGTGCAAAAGCGAAACTTCGGAGTTCCATCTACCGACTTCTTCGGTACGATCACCACGGGTGAACTCCACGCTGAGCACGACGGTCTTATAATATTTCTATTCGGCATGTCTTCTACATGCTCTCGCACAACCTCCTTGTGCTCATGTGGTATCCGGTGGGGATATCTCCGTACTGGTCTGGCTTGACCAGTATCTATTCTGTGTTTAATCTTGCTTGTACACCCAGTGGAGTTACTCTCCGGTTCCTGGAATATATCGTCATATTCAGCAAGCACGCTCCTTACCATCTCCCTCTCATTCGGTGGTATGTGTTCCAACCGAACTATTCGAGTCACTTCATGTTTTCCTACATTAACAGAAGCTATAAGACTCTTCTTCGAAGACTTCTTCCCGTCTTCTGCAGCCAACAAACGGACCTTTGGTTGCTTGTCACCTCTTAACTGTGACCGGACTATAGATTTCACCGAGCCACCTCTCATGTGTGGTCTGACTTTAGAACTAGATTCCGCTGACGCTGCATTATCACTGCGCTTCTTCCCTACATGCTGCCGTTGACACTCACTGCAGTTAGTATGGCGCAACCCGCCGTCGTGTGTATCACTCGGCGTAAATACTGTTGCATTTCCAAGCAACATATTCTTATTCAAATTTATTCTTTCATTTTTCAAGTTTATGACTGTCATCTGGACCATGTTCTTGTCCGTGAAAAACCCAACTATTCGAGAAACGTATACCCCATGTTTCTTTGGTTCTTCGGGTTCTATCACCACGGCCTGTGTTGGCACCACAGTTATGGCCTTATTCAGCCTCCCTTCAACTGTGGTTTCACTTCGTGCTGGAAGACTAAGACTTGCGTGATTATTCACCTGCCAAGTCCTAGATACAATATCTGGAAGTCTGCTCTGATAGCTCACTAATCCTGGGTTCGATGCAGTAATCGGGTAAGTCGTACTCAATTCAACCTCTTGATGCCGTTGAGATGACACTCTGGGTCGGTCTGAACTCATGACTTCCGGGTTCGCATCCTGGCCATGTTAATATTCTTGATGGAGCCTGCAGGTGGCGCAACAGCCCAACATATCTCCTGAATCATTATCTGAGTTAGCTACTCCCGAAATCCGATCCACACAGCCCGATGACTCCGTACTGTCGAATTTCACCAGTTTCATTCTTCTTCCATATATTTCCAGCGTCCGTGAACTCATATCCAACACAGAATTGACTTGCTCCAAGAAGTCAACTCCTAGAATGCCGTCATACTTGATATCCATGGGGCAAACAAAACAGTTCTGTTTCACACTGATATAATTCCCGCAATCAAATATAATTTCCTGGGATCCTTTTATATCCAGGAAATGCCCGGTCACTCCTTTTGCGTTGACACTACATACGCTAATCGACTTCCTCGAGACGTGGGGCTTGACCAACGAAACAGCGGCACCTGTATCTATCATCCAGATACTTCTATTGCCCTCTACTGCGAACTCGATGGCCAAATCTCTGGTACCATCAGCCTCCACTCCCGGAATCCTGTATGTCGTGTCTTGGACAGCCTCTACAACGGAGTTCTCGTCGAGGCACCGCCGTTTCCCGAAGTTCCAGTACACGACCGTGTCCCCTCAGCCTTCATCATGCAATCCCGAACCAGGTGACCTTTCTTACGGCAGAAATAACACTCTCTGTCTTCACTTCTGCTGAATCCTGGTTTAACTCCACCGCTCTCCTGCCTCACACTGCCATCCTGCTTCCCGGTGGTCATCTGCTTCTTTAATGCATAACACCGATCAGCCGTATGTCCCGGCTTACTGTAGAACTGAATGTCACCGTTACCGGGAATACCTTCGCCACCTTCATCTCTTCCTTCTTGCTGGACAAGTTTCCCGCTCGAATGGCATATTCCACGGCCTCTTTGAGTGTCTCCGGCATCCTTAGCTGCGTAAGGCGCCCCACTTCCCCACGAAGGCCCGAAACGTATGCTGAGAGAAGGCGCCGCTGAGCCTCTTCGTTGATTATCTTCGGTTCATTTGGACACTCAACACGACGAACTGTCTGCAAATTCAGCCTCTTCAGGCGGTCCGCAAAAGCTTCCGGTGATTCTTGCTTTCGTTGAGAGGCGGTCATTATCTCATTGAAGTAGTGTTGAGCTGGCATCTTCTCCCTAAACCTTCCTTCTAACACTTGCCTTAAATCGTTATACTTCACCCCCTCCCCGAGAAGTTCCGGTTCCCCTCTCAGAAATTCGGCTGCTACCCCGCTTAATTTGAGTGTAACTATCCTCTTCTTGTCTTTTGTATCCCAGTTCCCTAACGCCCCTACACTATCAATATTGTCAAAAAATTGGCCTAGCAGTACGCCACTGGCGTCGCCTGACCATACCGGTATCAACGCTGCCACCCCTAAATCCTTACTGACCACGCGCTGCTGTGCAACTAACGTCAGAGTTTGAACTTCCTGAGCAAGTCTTATTATTGCTTGCTCAGCAGTCTCCCCCTGCTTCATAACTGCAGCCATAATGATTCAGACTCAATTCAGAATTTAGAATGAAATATACGTATATGTATCTATATTTATGGAAAATTTCGAAGATTTAAATACTATTTGAAATTTTGAACAAACCTTATTCCCAAAAATTCAATTTTAATTCAGTTGAATTTTCCAATCTAACAATGTGAATAATTTAAGACTTATACTGATGACACTATGTAGGGCACTCAGTCAGTAAACTCATTCATCGTTAATAAACAACTGAACTATAATATAAATAACTGTGGCATTAACACTAATCTGGAAACAACAGTACATAACTATAGTACTAGATAGTTAGCTAAGTTAACATAAGAGAAACACAATTCAGCAACTTCCTTGCATGCAAAAACGACATATTGCCTTACCAAATAACATGCACTATAATTATTGGCATTCCAGCACCAATATAGCTGGTAATACGATACCTCTGATATGTCGGTATTATTATAATCATTATGAATAAGTCTCAATTGGGAAACAAAGCTCTTGAATCAAGTTTCGATATTATTACATAACAAAATGTATTATTACTACATTCTTGATTCTATTAGATTACTCAATCAGTTTACATTATTGCAGGCTATTGACAACAATACTAGAATAGTTACATGTTGTTGGGATATACGGTAATTGTCGTTAACAATCATGCCTACTGTTATTATTCAGACATGTAACTAGGCAACAGATCGAATATCTAACTGATGTTTTATTCAACTGAATAAAGCTGTTTTATTTTATCAGCGATTATATTACGTCACTGTTTGGTCATGTTCTTGCTGAGGAAGATAGCTGGGTGGTCCAAAGGATCTGTCGGTAGGTTATACATAGGGTCAATGAAAATGGCGAATAAGAACCCTCCATTTCGCTGTATAGAAAAGACCAGAGCGGTGCTGAACATGACCAAATGTGAGACATTTCGTCGCAAAAATACAGAAGCGGTGAAATAATTCAATCTTGATCATAGTTATTATCAAGGATGAGTAAAACTGTGAGAATGTGATACAGAGTTGTACACATACTTCGGGCACATCAATTACTAGGCTATAAACAGTTGTTTATACTTAATATATAAATCAGAACAATCAGGCCGTGACAGCTTGCCTGACCGGCGGGGAAATACCACGTGACACGGAGAGAGGGATAGGGTTCCTATCAGTGTACGTTCAAACACGGCGAAAACGCACAACAATGCGTTATTGTGATTCTCAGAGGATACTGAATACAAAAACGTGGGAGTGTCAGAAGGGAAATATACCATTATTATTTGTTTCAATGACTGAGGTAAACTTAGCTGAGTGATTGAACATCACATCAACTGTACTGACTTTGTTCCGTTTGTCCTTCAAGGTCTGCCAGCGCATGCGGCTGCCTGTGCGCCACTAGCGCCCCCAGCGGAGGTCCACCAAACAGATTGGAGGAGAATCCGACGGATTGGGCTGGAGCCACTTTACTCCATTCGTAAGTCACGTGTCACTTAGTGTTGATATCATTACTGCTCGCTCGGAGCACGTCCGTGGCAGCATCTCTCTCCTATTCTCTATCTCTATCTCACTCCTGTTAGCCACTCTTGACCTACGCCTCATATGGAACACGGCATTGTGCATAGAATGAGCAGTTATATATTTATATGAATATATGTTTCTTATTTTTGGTATAGAGCCTATGTTATTTACTTGAGATATAATTCCCACTATTCAGATGCAGATGCATTGAAGAAAGAATATGGCATTATCCTAAGATGCTTCTCCAGGCGTTCCTTTGAATTTTGATTAATGCTCAGCCAATTGCATGTGATAGTCTACGAAAATGTCAGTATTTTCAAGTTATCAAATTATTATTTCAAACCAGTAACTTGATGTTGACGTTTGAAGGCGTATCAAGAGCGAGGTCATTCTGCGCCTATATTTCAGGAAATGAATCAACACATTCTGCTTATACGAATATTTTATTTCCCATATAGCTTTCTATTCTGGAGGCCGCAAAGAGCCTGTCGAGGCGGTTGTTGAGGCTGGAGAACGGGAGGAGAATGGAGCTGGAGAAGATGAGAAGAATGGAGCGGTTCATGCGGGAGAAGGTGGGGAGAATGGAGAAGGTGAGAAGGATGGAGCGGAGGAGGCTGGAGATAGCGAGATGACGGAAGAAGAGATTGCTGAGGATATCAAAGCGACGGAAGCAATTCGAGCCATGTTTGCGTACCAGATACCTTTCATGGGCTTGAAGAGCATCTTGAATCGTAAGTCCACTTAACACTTGAAGTTAATTAGAGTATATCGCACACATAGACTTTGTAATGATACCAGAGGGAACATTGCTCGACGGCGCGGGGTGGCAGTAAGTCACGTGAGACGGTGCTACCAGCCAGACGGAGAATATTCTTGTTATACATTATCCTCATGGTCGAGCTCCGAGTCAGACCAAATACATCACTTCATTCATTGATTGTTGTGACTGATGTGGCATCGTACTGAACACTAACTCTATAATGATCAGCATATCATTCCGCATATTTCCATGTTACTTACACCCACGTTTTTGTATTAAGTAACCTCAGAACATCAAAATGACACGGTCTTCTACGGCGATTTTTAGCGTGTTCACCACACTGTGGAAACACACTTATATGTTTGGCCAGAAAGGGACCGAAAAAACGTATTTGTCGCCTAGTATCGCTAAATTTCTACGTAAATTGAAAATTATTGCGCTTGGATTATGCAAATTTTTACAATCTCCGACTAGGTAGTAATAAAATTTGTCCACATAGCCTGTATATTTTCTAATTAAATAATCAAAGAATACTTCAGAAATACAGGTTAGGCCACACCCACCTCCATTGTTGGCGTGGAGTTTTAGTTGGGGGCTCTATAGAATCGCTGGTTTCCCAAGTAAATTAGAAATTTGACCGCTTCAAAATTGTAATTGGTTATAATCTACCGCGTTGCGATAATATCTTTTGTCCACATAGCCTAAATATTTTAAATTTAATAAACACCGAAAAAAATTGGGCTCCGCCCACTTTTGGTTCTCTCGTAACGATGGTAACGAGCATAAACAACGGATGTGTATCAGCTGACATATCTTTTCAAAATTGAATCTTTTTCTTTGGACAAACAGAATAGAGCCTACTTGAAATAATGACACTGCCCTCTTGAGTTGCACAGTGAACAAAATTCATTATCAACATAGATCATTAACACATTAACCGTATTTTGATACCTTACGTCAAAGTCTTCAAGAATGAAGATGGAGTGAAATACTACGCTGAGGTAGGCCATAGGCAAAGGTAATATTCATTTTGGGCCTCTGTAATTGAAGTCTGGAACCATCAAATCAGTCTAACTCTAATCTCCCAATCCAACGTAGTCGGGTTTGGGGGTGGAGGTAGCTCCACTGTCGTTTCTAGGGCTGCTTGCGATCTCGAAGCCGGTGAGCCATCCTCCCATCGTCTGCTTCTCCTTCTTTCTGCTTCCTCTTATTATGAAACCATAATAGGCAATAATATTAGGCGTGTGGTATTTTGCCATGTAATTACACTGAAATTGGTAGGGCCTATGTAATGTTGTTCTGTATCATTGTCATTTGTAATATTGACTCGTTAAGGTTAGGTTGCCTACAGGCATAATTAGCCCAGGCATACAAACCATTAATTTCTTCTATCAATTCACAGCAATGTTTAGCCAATGAATTAAAATGAAGGCCTACATAGGGCAGGCTTACAATGAATACTATCACAAGAGAATAACCTCAAAGTAATATTATAACCCATTAATTTTACGATTAAACTGCTTCCTCTTTCACAGCTGTGTCAGTTGTCAAACTAAGTTCGTGGTTTGGCCGCTGCCGTTCAGAATCAGCTGTCATTGTGAAAAATAATCTCAGTTGAAGGTTAATGTTTACACTGTCATTTCATTTGATGAAAACATATTTTCTGTGAGTCTAGATTTGGATCTTGATGGATATCTAGGCCCAATTCGATCATTAATTGCAGCTAGGCCTATTCCATACTTCGAAAAATTGTGCACCGGTATGCTTATGGTTTAAACTAATTTTACCTAACCTAACCTAATTCAATAAAAGCAACAGGCCTATTCAAAACTAGAAGCCTAGGCTACTCAAAGTCTTATTGATTATAAAATTACACCTCTTTCTTTCTTTACGACAGTAGACCTATGATCAACTGTGATTCATTGTAATGCGCATTTTGATATTTTGCTTAATGCTGACAGTCGTTAGGCCTAGTGGTGCAAACAATTCACACTGAAAGTAATTTATCTTTAGTTGTACTGTGGCTGCCCCAGCAATAATGGATAAATACACTATAAAAGAAGTGTGCATTTAGTTGTTCACAAAATTAATGGTGTAGTTTAAGTAGACCTAGCCTAATTTTTAGTTGCAGTATTTGACGAAATCTTCGTAGGCAAAATTGACGGAAGAGTTGAAATGGGTTGTTCAATGATTCATTCAACACAGTCGCACGACAGAGTTTAAATTAGTGTGAAGTTCCTATTATACGTAGTTTTAAATTTCTTGTATGGGCCATGAAGTTCTTCATTTAAATTTGATTGAGTTGATGACCTTAGTTAATGAAATTCAGGAGCAATTGCATTGAAATTTTGCATCTTAAATTAGTTAACACCATGTTTGTAATGATTGGGGGAAGGTAAAACATTAACCTACTCTGTTGGTCATATGGTGAAGACTAGGTCGATCAGTGAGTGGTAGATAGCGGCCCTAGGTTCAATCCCCGTCATCGACCATCTTTATCTCTGCCTCCGTCACAAAAATACGAAGTAGATTTTCTCAACAAACAAAACAAGTTCAGTGGTGTCAGAAAAACTGATACAAGTGATAACAGAGAAGGTGGGGATGTTGAAAAACTTGACCTTACCAGGCCTAATTTTGAAACAATATATTTTTGCAATCACAATTGACCGGCCATCTCTGGCATGACGTAAAATTTCAAGTTACTACCGCGTTCAGTGGAGGTCTACTCCATTTAAGTCACCACCAGCTCAGTTTATAATCCAACAGTAGGCCGTAATAATAATAATATTCACGAGAAAATTGCAATACCTATGGTTTCTTGAAATTCTTATGAATTGAAGTTTCATGGCTGTCATTTGAAAATTCAAAATATTCCTTAGGATTAGGACAAGGCCTGAACTGGAATAAAATCAATTAGTATGGTCTGTCGTTGAAGGTTGAATAGTGTACTCAGTTGTTTGTCGATGCCTGTTGAACATTGTTGGGTAATGAAATTTAAAAATTAGGCCTAAAGGATTAGTTTTTCCAAAAAATGTTCAATTAAGCAAAATAACATCAATTCAAAAGATTGTATACTACTTTGGGATTAGAATAGGCCTACATAAATGCATTACAGTTTCCTAAGTTTATAACGAATGTTTGGAGCGTGAGATTATTTGATTTCTGAACTATGGCTCAACGAATAGAAATAAAATAGAGATCAAATAACTGAACATCAAGTTTATCATCAAATTTCATATAGTTTATTAATTCTTGAAAATGTAAATATTCACTCAGTTTTTCAGCGTGTTCACCATACTGTGGAAATGGAAACACACAAGTTTATATGTTTGGCTGAAATAAGAGGGACCAAAAACACCTATTCGTCGCGTAGAATCGCTGAATTTCTATGAAAATAAATTTCTATGTAAATTTATTGCGCTTGGGTTATGCAAATTTCTACAATCTCCGACTACATACTCATAAAATTTTTCCACATAGCCTGTATATTTTCTAATCAACAAATTGAAGAAAAAACTGCTATGATCACACCCAGTGTGTAATGGAATAGGTTCTCAAAATCCGCTGACTTTTTTATGCGTAAAAGAATCGCTGGTTTTCTACGTATATTATAAACTTATGCGCTTTGAAATTGTAATTGGTTACGGTCTAACATTGAACGATAATAACTTTTTTCCACATAGGCCCAGCGTAAATATTTTATAATTCAATAAAAACCGAATTTCTTTTTGGCGTGCCGCCCACTTTTGGTTCTATAAGCAACGGTTTTGTTCATTTCATTTCCTGGTTTCAAATGAATTTAATAATAATTACATTACCTTTTTCATACCTATTTCGATTCAATCAGCAACAATCGACAAGCAAGCAGTGCTATATGAGCAAACATCAAGGAAACTATCAGTGTCATTAAATTTACAAGATAATTGAGCTCTAATTGAAGTTGACATACAATGCAAAGGCTAGGCTTCTTTTGAATGTGTCCGTGGAGGACGTCACCGAACACCTGCGAGCCGCCGCTCTTCCGGAGACGGCTCTTCCGCACGGAGGCAGTGGACCAGCTACTCAATCAAGGCCTCCCCATCTTCCACCACCCTCTATGTGTGCCCGCTGCCAATCGTTCAGGCATTGAGTTTATAGGTTAACGCAATGGTTCGGTGAGGTTAGGTTGCATGCATTTTGCTATTTCAATTTACAAAGCTTCTTCTTCTTCTTCAAAGCTTCTTCTCACATTAATATTTAGCTAAATAATAGAAAAATTATGAATAAACATAGGCCAGGGCAACTAAACATATCATCCCACGATCATACAGCGTCAAATTGATATTAATACTATGCCTACATCATTTCACAGTAATTTTTTCAATTCTATTCCACAAATGTTGAATGCAAATGTTATCACTACAATGTGCTAGGGCCTAGATTGGTTTCTCTTTTGTAGTTTTGTAAGTAAATATTTCCAGATCGTAGGTTTATTAATAATTATATTACATTATAATTACATAACTTCATACAATCAAA
The DNA here is from genome assembly GCA_907164805.1 of Brachyptera putata. Taxonomy (NCBI): domain Eukaryota; kingdom Metazoa; phylum Arthropoda; class Insecta; order Plecoptera; family Taeniopterygidae; genus Brachyptera; species Brachyptera putata. The sequence continues at coordinate 26,107 of OU015462.1, read as the reverse complement.
AACGACCGAGAACAGCAACAGCATTGAGATCAACACTTCAATGGCAACAGACTAGAGATGCCGTAGACTATATCGATATTTTGATAAATCGGTTCATTTCCTTTCGATACATCGATTTTTGAATCGATACAATTGGTTCCGATATATTGCTGAATCGATGTTTTCACGTCCGATTTTCGATGTTTCATATTAATTTCAAATTTGTCAATTATATTTTGTTTTCAAAGTATAATTTTGTAGCGTAGGGTTATGTACAGCTCTCGACTCTCGCCACCTGTCTCCGCTCTTTTACTTTCATTTACTAACGGACTTTCGCGATGAACACTAGGCGCCAGAAAACAATTCATATTCTGGATATTTCCCAATTGAACAGAAACCACTTTGTTGTCAACTGTTCACAAGAGTTGGTGATCCAACTTCATTGAAATCAGATACAATACAGTACAATACCAAAATTACGAAAAGTCTTACATGAAATATTTGCATTCATTGAAAGTGACTTGGCAATAGAAATAGATCCTGCTGCAACAAGTATTTTACACACAATATTCATTGAAAACTTGAATAGCTCTACCGGTATTTTAAATTTGAAAATCGATTTTTCAAATTCAAATATCTTTTTTCTCACTTCCGATTAATCGATGAATCGAATCAGAATGAAAAATATCGAATCGAATCGACGTATCGATTTTTTCGCTATATTGCGGCATCACTACAACAGACCAGTTTCCCTTCGAGCTCGTTTCGCTATGTAACTCTCGTTCTTGTTAAGAGAATTCGTAATTCTTTCGTCGAGCAGGCCGTGAACGTGTTGCCAATAATTGCTCAGTAATTGGTTGTTTTTTGTGTACGTAACATCAAGAGTTATTACGAACTAATCAACTCTAAAGAAAGTATCATTATTATATATATAGGTAGCCGGCAAAAAGATCGCGGCAAAAAGAGCGCGGACATAAGACCGCGGACAATAATCTCGCGGCAATAATATCGAGTGGGTGAAATGATCGCGCGTACATAAGGTCGCGCAGGCAAAAATATCGCGACCAAAATGAGCGTGGGAAAAAAGATCGCGGCGACCATATGATCGCGGACAAAAGATCGCGGCGACCATATGATCGCGGGCAAAAAGATCGCGGCGACCATATGATCGCGGACAAAAAGATCGCGGGCAAAAAGATCGCGGCGACCATATGATCGCGGACAAAAAGATCGCGGGCAAAAAGATCGCGGCGACCATATGATCGCGGACAAAAAGATCGCGGGCAAAAAGATCGCGGCGACCATATGATCGCGGACAAAAAGATCGCGGGCAAAAAGATCGCGGCGACCATATGATCGCGTACAAAAAGATCGCGGGCAAAAAGATCGCGGACAAAAAGATCGCGGGCAAAAAGATCGCGGCGACCATTTGATCGCAGACAAAAAGATCGCGGGCAATAAGATCGCGGTGACCATATGATCGCGGACAAAAAGATCGCGGCCACCATATGATCGCGGACAAAAAGATCGCGGACAAAAAGATCGCGGCGACCATATGATCGCGGGCAGTGAAATCGCGACGAACATTATGATAGCGGACAAAATGATCTCGGACAAAAAGATCGCGGACAAAAAGATCGCGGCGACTATATGATCGCGGACAAAACGGCGACCATATGATCGCGGGTAATAAGATCGCGGCGTACATATAATCGCGGGCAATAAGATCGCGGTGACCATATGATCGCGGGCAATAAGATCGCGGTCGCGGTGTACATATAATCACGGACGAAACTTACTGCCTTTGATAGTACCCAAATACGAATACTCGTTTTGTCGGTGTGCATCCACCGGTGCAACCCCCGTCTCGATCCGAATCGCCGTTCGCCGGCAATTGGCGGTGAAAGTATGCAAATCTCGGGTATAGGGAAAACACGGCTAGGCCAAAAAATGATATCTTGTCCGAGCCCCCATCACCGAACGCCGCGACGGAACGCGGCCGTACGGGTAGTAAAAGATGCGGATCGTGCCCCTCTACACCCGTGTGGTCGAATCAGCCCGATCCAACCGACCGTTCTCCTGCAAAGTTCACCCGAGTGTCCCTTATGTTCACCGCCGTGGTAAACGACAAGCAGCGATGGTCGAATCGAATGGCGGTTCGAATCCCGGACGAACCCGGTACATGAATGCGTGTTTCGTCGGTGTGCATGCAACGTTGCCACCCTCGCGGCGATCCGACCGGCCGTTCACTGGCATTCGCCGCATGAATGGTGCATAATACTCGGGTGACCACGGGTGAGAACGAGCGATCATAATTGGTCGCCGCGATCTTATTGCCCACGATCACATGTAGTCCGCGATCTTATTGCCCGCGATCATATGGTCGCCGCGATCTTTTTGCCCGCGATCTTATTGCCCGCGATCATATGTAGTCCGCGATCTTATTGCCCGCGATCTTATTGTCCGCGATCTTTTTGTCCGCGATCATATGGTCGCCGCGATCTTTTTGCCCTCGATCTTTTTGTCCGCGATCATATGGTCGCCGCGATCTTTTTGTCCGCGATCATAATATGGTCGCCGCGATCTTTTTGTCCGCGATCATAATATGGTCGCCGCGATCTTATTGCCCGCGATCATATGGTCGCCGCGATCTTATTGCCCGCGATCATATGGTCGCCGCGATCTTATTGCCCGCGATCTTTTTGCCCACGATCATATGGTCGCCGCGATCTTATTGCCCGCGATCTTTTTGTCCGCGATCATTTGGTCGCCGCGATCTTATTGCCCGCGATCATATGGTCGCCGCGATCTTATTGCCCGCGATCTTATTGCCCGCGATCATTTGGTCGCCGCGATCTTATTGCCCGCGATCATATGGTCGCCGCGATCTTATTGCCCGCGATCTTATTGTCCGCGATCATATGGTCGCCGCGATCTTATGTACCCGCGATCTTATTGCCCGCGATCATATGGTCGCCGCGATCTTTTTGCCCGCGATCATATGGTCGCCGCGCTCTTTTGTCCGCGATCATTTTGACCGCGGTCATTTTGTCCGCGGTTATTTGGCCTCCGCGATATTATGTACCCGCGATGTTATGTCTCTCGCGGTATTATTGCCGCGATCTTATTGCCGCGATATTTTGGTCGTCGACATTATTGAGTCGGTCATATTACCGTGAGCCATATATATATTATTATTGAATATTATATCTATATATATATATATATATATATATATAAATATATATATATATATATATATATATATATATATATATATATAAAAAAAAATATATATATATATATATATATATATATATATATATATATATTATGTATCATTATTATATTGAAATTTGGTGAAAATTTGAAATTTTTCGAAGGACATTTTTTTTATGAAAATTCTTTTCTGGCTTATTCTTATGGGTTGATTGGAAAATTGGAAATTAGTTTTCTCAGAAGTGGTGCAACCGATTGCGTATGAAAACTAATGGGATTCAATCCAGATGATGACACATGGGCATGCCAAGTTTCAATCGAATTTGAATTTTCGGCTGACCTGTAGAGCGCGAAAAAAAATAAAAATAAAAATAACATGTACATTTTTTTCGGGTCAAGTGAAATTGAGTCTTCGCTTCGCTCATCCAATAATAATAAATAAAATATATCTTGTATAATTTGAAATCAATCAAGCCAAAATAGGATCTAAATAATAAAATTGCGGAAGTTTTTGTAATTTTGTGTATCGTGTGGTTCAAGTTGAATCGTTGTATCATTAACGCGCTTATATGAATGGACTTTAGGCCATTTGTACATGTTTTGAAAATAATATGCATGTTGACTATATGAACCATAGCCTACATACAAATATTGCTATTAAACTTTTTTTCTATGTTTCTGTGAATAGAAGAGATCAATACAATGTTTTATTCCACTATTCCAGTGTACAGTATTCCAGTATTTCATTCCAGTATACAACTTACCATTTTATTCTATCATTTATAGTTTGTCTATAGACGTTATACCCACTAGAAGCAATATGTATATGTATATATATATATATATATATATATATATATATATATATATATATATATATATATATATATATATATTGCTACGTTTAGGGGTAACAAGGACAATTAATATAGAATAAAACGTTGTAGAACATAATTATATCTGTATTTGTAAGAAGTAAATCACAATGTTTATCCAACAAAACTCTCTCTGACCCTTGTCTTATCAACACAATCCAACAATACAATGTTGCCATGACTGCCTGTCATGGCCATCTATATAATATTATAGTTATAAGAACTGCCTTCTTTAAACAGTTAGGTAAATCCTAACATTCTCCCCCCCTTAACGTTAAGTACACAGTTTCGGAGGTTGTACGGATGGTCTGTCCTCGTACACGGTGGAGCAGGTCGTACAGCTGGCGCTGAACCTGGACCCGGTCCTTTCGCCCAGTCTGGTCGAGGCTCCCAACGAAGAAGCTGATCTGCATTGGCTCGTCCTGCAGGTTGGCCTGATTCCTGGTCTACCAGGTCGAAAACGTTGTTGCCAATGCAGCGTACGATGCGAAATGGTCCATTGCGTTTCGGAGCCAGACTACCTGCAATGCCCATACTAGCATTACTGAGGACATGTTTCTCTCTCCACACCAGCTCGTTCACTGAAAAGTTAGTTTCATTGCGGTGTGCGTCGTACGTCATTTTTGCTACCTCGTGATGTTTTTGCATGGTGGTCCTGGCAAAATCACGCGCTTCTGACAATCTATTGTGTAGGTTGGCTGCAAATTCGTGAACATCGTCATCCTTGACGTCTCTTTCTTCTTCGTTATTGATTTTCCATGGAGTTCGGAGTTCACGTCCGTAGGTTAAAAATGAGGGAGTGTATCCAGTCACTGCGCTTTCTGAAGAACGAAGAGCGAACAGGATTTCCTGGAGATGCGTGTCCCAGTCGCGATGGTCTTGGCAGTAAGCTTCGAGGGAATCCTTCAAAGTACCGTTGTACCTTTCCACAGCCTGCCCACAAGGACGATATGGCACCGAATGACGTTCTACTATGCTCATTGCTGACAACACACCTTTCCAAATGTCGCTCACGAAAGGTTTGCCATTATCTGAAGAGATACTTAATGGAAAACCATGTCGGGAGAACAGTTCGACCATACGAGGAACAATGGATGAAGCTGTAGCATTGCGTAGTGGGAAAGCTTCTACATACTTAGTGAACTTGTCCACGACCACAAGGAGATATTTATTGTGGTTTCGTGACGTTGGAAGTGGTCCTACTAAGTCAGCACTTAATTCTGAAAATGGATCGCCAGGGAGTCTGCTGTCCATTTTTCCAGTTGGCTTCAGACGATTCGGTTTTACTGTTTGGCATGACACACATGAACGCACATATCTTGCGATGTCAGTACGCATACCCATCCAGACATAGGTCTGTTGAACCTTTTTCAACGTACGGAAGAATCCCCCATGACCGCTAAGAGGATGGTCATGTTCCACTTTCAACACCAACTCCCTAAGACTCTTCGGCAACCAGATTCTGGTATAAGTTGACTCATCTGTGCCAGGTTTACCTCCAACACGACGCACGAGTAGACCTGTTTCAGTCAAATAACTACTATTAGAAACCGCCTTCACCCACGAAGCGATGCGAGGGTCTGCAGGTGTTACCTCTTCCTGTAGAAACTTCACTAAACAGTTTAGGTCTTCGTCACCCTTTTGTAAGTCTATTAGCATCGGTGTATCAGTAAGAACTGATATATCCAGCTCTTCGATTGCCCCGACCATAACATTTGTTTCATTCTCTTCAAAACAAACTGAGTGTATGGGATCTACAACCGAGATTGGAAAAAGCAACTCAGCATAAGATAGGTTTGGTGTCGAAATATCTGAAACCGGTGCTCTGCTAAGGGCATCTGCTGGTAAATTAGTGCTTCCCTTACGAAATTTTATTGTACAGTCGTACCCTTGCAAACGAAGCACCCATCTTCGTACTCGACTTGATGCTAGGTCAGTACGAAACATCCATGATAGTGATGAATGATCACAAAACACGTCAAAGTGCGTATATTCCAAATACGGCCTAAATTTATCCAATGCCCAAACAACTGCTAGACATTCCATCTCTTGTACCGTATAGTTCTTCTCGTGTGCGGTAAGTTGCCTACTTATGTACTCGACTGGTCTTGGAGACCCTTTAAAATCCTGTAGAAGAACTGCTCCAATTCCCAAACCACTAGCGTCCGTTTCCACTGAAAATGGTTTAGTAAGATCTGGCAAAGCTAGAGAAGTCGCATTCACTAAACCCTCGATAAGTGAAGTAAATGCCGACTCCTGTTTTTCACCCCAATGCCAACGAGTGTTCTTCCGGATAAGATTGGTGAGAGGAAGCGAGTCTTGTGCCATACCAGGTAGAAAAGGGCGATAATACCCAACAAGTCCAAGAAAGCTTTGTAATTCCTTTATCTTTGTGGGGCGGGGATATTCCCTAACTGATTTTACCTTGTCTGGATCAGGACTACACGCTCCTGGACTAATAACATGTCCTAAGAATTTAAGTGATTGTTGAAACAGTTGAACTTTTTTAGGATTGATGGTTAGCCCCGCACCTTGTAATTTGGCTAGTACAGCCTCAATATCATGAACATGTTTCTGCGCCGTAGGCGAGAAGATGACAACATCGTCCATAAAGGGCATGGCACACTTATATTTCAGATCTCCTAGCACCTTGTCCATAAGTTCCTGGAATCGAGCTGGGCTTCCTGCTAGACCAAAGGGCATGTGGGTATATTGGAATGAACCTCTATGACATACAAAAGCAGTTTTGTAGCAATCATCTGGGTGCATTTGGATTTGATGAAAGCCTTGGGATAAGTCTACTGAAGAAAACCACTGCGAGGTTCCTAATTGTGCTAATATCCATTTAGTCGTAGGCATTGGGTACACTGGAACCTTAGTCCGTTTGTTAACTTCCCTATAATCTACCGCTAATCGATAACTTCCGTTTGTCTTAGGAACTAAAACCGGTGCCGATGCCCAATTACTTTGTGAAGGTTCGATAATACCGTCAGCAAGAAGGGAATCAATAAGTTCGTCCATTATTTCTCTTTTTTTCTTATTTACTGGGCGAAGTTTACTTCTATATGGAGCATTATCAGAAGTGTCAATCTGGTGTTGAACTAAAGAAGTAGCACCCGGTTTGGGGGTGAAAATGGCTGAGAATTTATCCAAAATCTTTGCAACAGAAGAACGTGCTAATTCTGGACACTGACTACCTATTGAAGTTAGAGTAGCAGAAGATGATTCAGTGGAAGCAACATTTAGCACATTTGGTGTTACGACAGGTGAGTTGCAATCAAGGTGTGCTCCTACATCTGCAACTGCATCGTGAAGCTGTAGCTCTCTTACCTCAGTGTACGGTCTGGAATCAACTGGAGCTGTCGGCCGCGAACTTTGAAGGATAAATCGCCAAGCCTCGACGATATCCTCAATTTGACTGTCACGCGAGGGCTTCACTGAAAGTGTTGGGGTGATAAGAATACACGGTTGTGTACAGGGAGGTGCTGGATAACGGGTGGGAGAGGCTGTGTCTGCATCAGAAAACAAGGTATCAAGGTTTAGACTCTGAATATCCCTGTTGTGGGTGAAGTCTCTGTCGTTAACCTGACGTCTTGCAGTCACAAACGGTATTACTTGCTGGCTGGAGGAACCTACAGACCAACCACCTTCTTTGGTGTGGATGGAGATTCCTGTTACCTCCAAAAAATCACGCCCAAGAATAACGGTCTCCGACAAGTTTGGTAAGTATAAGAATCGGTGTCGCCTTTGACCTCCTGACCAAGAAATGGGAACACGTAACTGGGCTGAAGCTATCACTTCTTCACCGGAAGCCATGCGAAGAATTCTGTTGATGTTGCAAGGCTTAACTCCCACTGCTGCCGCTGCATGCATTCCTGATTCTCCCATTAAACTGATGCATGATCCAGTGTCCAAAAGTGCCCTTAGTTGTCGATTCCCAACCGTAATAAGAATGAAGGGGAACTTAGATAATGGTAATTTGTCCTGCCAAACGGATCGAACGTGAGACCCCGCAGGATTAGGGCTCACCGTCGCCCGTTTCCCGACACTGCTGGAGACGATGATGGCGGAGATGCTTTTGGAGTTGGGCATTGACGTGACCAATGTCCGGATCCTTTGCATCGGTTACATACATCGTTGGGATTTATTGTGCCAGCTGAATCAGGAACATGACCCGAAATCTTGTGGTTTGTAGTAGGTGGACTGGTGTACTGATTCAAGGGAGGAGGTGTGTTATACGCAGGCCAGTAGGCTAGATCACTTTCCATGGTATATGTAGGAAGAGGAGGTGGAACATAGCTGTTGTTCCTCCAATTTAATTCTCTGATCTCGGGCCCACTATCCTCTAGATCACGAAGTGACCTGAAAGTCCGGCCTAGCAGCAGGTGGCGTGTGAAGGGGTTGGCTTGTGCAAGTACCCTCTGTACCTTCTCTTCTTCCGGGACTAATTTCCCTATTCGGTCATAGTACGCAGCTATGACCCTTACGAAGGACCCGAACTCCTCGTCAACGTGCTGGGTCCTCGAGTCCAACTCCCGGCACAGACGGCGTATTCTATCTGGTTCTCCAAATGTTTTTTCAAAATCTCTCTGAAAAACTTCCCACATGGAGTAGCCTCCACGGCACTGCCACCACCTTCCCGCGTCACCCACTAAATTTAATGGTAGTACCTCACTGAGAAGCCACTGGTGGTTTTTCCTCGCAGCGCCCGCGTAGCGTTCTATCTCCTCCAGGAATTTCATCGGAGAGAGTCGGTCTGACGAACCACTAAATGTCGGTAGTTCCAGTTTCAGTGCTTGAACTACACTACACTGTGTTCCTTGACCACCCAGGAGGACCTCTGGTCGTGAACGAGCAGGGATTGACGGCGGTGAGCGAGCAGGAAGTGGTGGTGGTGAAAAACTTGGTGGCTCAAATCGCACCTCAGACAATGATTCACATGTCACCCTCAATGCAGTTATAAAACCTGTATTGTCTATCTCTTGGCACCTTCCCATCATACGTAATAAGTCTAACGGTATGGTCTCTTCATCGAACTCCCTGGCTGCATTATCACTTTCCACACTATATTTATTCATAATATTGTCTGTACTTTAGAAAATAACCACATGTAAACACGAAACTGCATACGTACGATAAACAACTTCACGGCAATATCACTTACGGTATGCGAATTAAAAGGACGAGCCCCCACTTGCTACGTTTAGGGGTAACAAGGACAATTAATATAGAATAAAACGTTGTAGAACATAATTATATCTGTATTTGTAAGAAGTAAATCACAATGTTTATCCAACAAAACTCTCTCTGACCCTTGTCTTATCAACACAATCCAACAATACAATGTTGCCATGACTGCCTGTCATGGCCATCTATATAATATTATAGTTATAAGAACTGCCTTCTTTAAACAGTTAGGTAAATCCTAACAATATATATATATATATATTTATATATAAATATATATATATTTATATATATATATATATATATATATATATATATATGAATATATATATATATATATAAATATATATATATATATATATATATATATATTTATATATAAATATATATATATATATATATATATATATATATATATATATATATATATATATATATATATATATATAAATATATATATATATATATATATATATATATATATATATATATATATATTCGAGGTCTAGAGGTAGCGTATCTGCTTCTGGTTCCAGGGCCGCAGGTTCAAATCCTGCGTAAGATTGGGGTTTTTAAAATGTCCTTTCATCTATCATCACCTCACCGTTTCTTTATCATGTACTTATTTGTACCCTCTATAACCTAGCTGTTGGTGAGGTCAAGCAACATGGAGAAAAAAGCATTTGATGAAAGTTCTAGATAGGCCTATAAGCAAAATACTAAAGGAACTATATTCTGTTGTTGATGGAATTTAATTAATTCAGGATTTTCTGTCAATAGAAGAAATCATGTAAGTTTTTCTGTAAATATAAGCAATGTATTCAAGATTTCTGTCAATAGAAACAATCAATTTAAGAATTTATTTTTACAGAATAATCTATTTAAGGTTTTCTGTCAATAGAAGCAATCAATTTAAGTTTTTTTTCTATATAAGGGTGTCCAAGGGTGAGCGCGCTCACCCTTGTTTATTTATAATATCGAAACTTGATACAAAATCATGTTTTCATGTATTTCTGCAATCCATGCGGTGCGGTATTGCATTTGCCCCTCTCCTCTCGTGATTGTATTTTTATTTAGAAGCCTTGCCTTGCGCTATACTTCGCCTATATATTTTTATTATTTAGGCCCTATATACATTTTCATCAGAGGTTTTTGCATGGCGCCTTTTCAAAATTCTTGCCTCCCTTCCTGACGTAATATCCTGGCCACGCCACCGATGAAAACGCTCAACAATGGAATCCTTTCTGATTAGTTGGTCCGGACTCATGGTACCGCGAGAATCGCACTCCTCGGAGAAACCTTGGCATCTATGAACGCACTCACCTGAAGAGAATGTTGCTGGACATTTTCTCCGTCAGCCAGCGTCAAATAAAAGATCTCACCCGCCACCGCGAAGATCTTGCTGCTTTCGATACCGACCCAGAAACCTGGCTGGATCAAGAAGAACGTATTTTAGTCAAATACGTCGTTCTCGAGTTGGATTGGCTTCTCCATAACATGAAGAGTGAACGCCGTGCCAACCTGTGGCCACGAAGGAATCTCAAAGAGAACCATCCCATTATTTATTAACTTCTCTTTTCTTTTTCTTTTTCTTCTTATCATTTCATTTTGTTCGGTGTTTTTTTTTTTTTTTCCACCGACGCATATCTTAACTTCTCTTTCATTAGCTTTCAGTCATTATTCAGCGAGGGTGAACAACTAATACTTTTTTCACACTTGATCCTTCATTTTTTTGATTCTCGTGATTTTTTTTTGGATTCGTGTGATTTGTTTCGATTCGCGTGATTCTCGCTTGATTCGGGTGATTTTTTCAGATTCATCTGATTTTTTTGGATTCGTGTGATTTTTTTTGATTTTTTTTATTTTTTTTCATTTGTTTGATTTTTTTATCTGCGTGATTCTTGCTTGATTCGCGTGATTTTTTTCGATTTTCTCGATTATTTCTCGATTCGGGTGATTTTTTTTTTGGATTTGTGTGATTGTTTTTCATTTGCGTGATTCTTGCTTGATTCGGGTGATTTTTTTTTATTCAAGTGATTTTTTGGATTCGTGTGATTTTTCCGGATTTTTGTGATTCATGCTTGATTTGGGTGATTTTTTTGGATTTGTGTAATTTTTTTCCGATTTGCGTGATTCTCACTTGATTAGGGTTTTTTTTTGATTCGTGTGATTTTTTTGATTCGTGTGATTTTTGTTTATTCACGTGATTCTTGCTTGATTCGTGTGATTTTACTGGATTTTTGTGATTCTTGCTTGATTTGGGTGATTTTTTTTGATTTGTTTTTTTTCGATCTGCGTGATTCTCACTTGATTAGGGTGATTTTTTTTCATTCATGTGATTGTTTTGATTTGTGTGATTTTTTTTGATTTCGTCATTCTGGCATTATTCGGCTGATTTTTTTGATCCACGTGAGTTTTTCTGATTCGTTTGATTTTTTTTCATTCGCGTGATTTTTTTTATTCTCGTGATTTCTTTGCAAATGTACACCTGTTATTTTAGTTTTTCACCACTCGTTATTCAGTGTATTTATTGTACTTGAAAGGTCTCGATTATACGGACGGATTCACCTGCTGACAACTGCGCAAGATACTGTAAATGAATATGGAATGAATAAATGGAATGAGAAATAAGATTTGAATAAAAATGTACTCATTTCCAGTATCCGTGGTTATTTAGTATAATTGACCAATTCCAGGCACGGTATTGCAGTAAACTCATTCTAACTACTGTTTTCTCAAGATGAAGCAATGTCAATACACGGTGCATCTTGGCTCAGGTTAACACTCTATTGTTGCAGCATTATCTACGTTAAAATTAGGATGGATCGAGTCAGATATAATCCCGTGTGAAGCTATCTCTCAGTATTCACTTTACTGTCGTCGAATTACTTGTAGGCCCTACTGTGATCCCCTATCATAATCATATATCTTATTAGATCGCTGATTCCCTAACACGTTATTCATTAAGAAAACTGATACACTTCCAATTTGGTTTAATTCAATAGAGGGTTGGTGTATTATACCAGTAACTAGAAAATGCTCTGATATTTGAATTTCAATATTCAAATATTGATTTGAATTTGAATGTCAAAATTATTGATAATTGTTTCCAAAAATACTTGCGTGTATAGCTAAACAGTTTAGCTATACGGCTTTTTAAGATGAATTTCCATTTTGATTTGTGAATTGTATGTATTTTAAATCACGCGCCTGACTGCAATACAGGGTGTCAATAATAAAAACATCGTTTTGAAAGCACAGAATATTCCATTAGGCAGTACGGTCCAGTTCTCAGGCAGTGGGGGAACACGCGGGCAGTTTAACCTTTTCAGGCAGTACGGGCCAGATCGTAGGCAGTAGGGGAATGAGGAGGTGTTGGGCAGTAAGGGAATACACCTTCTCAGAGTATTAGGAGTTACTAACACACAATACGATAGTCGACTGAGCTACCTGGGCGGCAGCCCTTTTGTTATACATGATTAAACTTGTTTCGTTATCTCATAAGTCGATGATGAAAGTAATAGACTGCTATACTTGCGTATTTATTTTATTTGTATTTCAAAATTCATTTTTCATGTGTCAGGATTAGTCAGCTTTCGTTCCAATCTACCACTTTTCTGTCTTGACTGATTATGTGATTGTTTCCTCCATGATGAACAAGCCCTTTCTAAAGTATTTACACATGAAAGAAAAGTGGTGATTGTATTTGTATTTGTATTTATAAGTACGGTCATCATCATCATGTAGGTTTGTTACAGAATCAGAAAATAGTCACGTTGTCGGATATTCAGGTTTAACGATTCAGACCATTCTTCATACTGGGTTTCATCTGATGACAAAAGGATTACGATAGTATGCTTTCAATTATTCCTCATTGAAACATAATCTTCCATTCAACTTATTAAACTTTGCACCAACATATTCTAGTGTACCACACGGTATTTTATAAGATGCCGCGGGAAATGCGTCCAAAAATGTTTCACAACCACTTGTGGATGTGTCACCCCTCACATCTCAACTTTTACCCCTAACTACCTAACTAAGCCCCTAACTAAACACCCCTCACATTAATCCATCGGAAATATTTCTAAAAATGCTAATAATAGCCGAGATTGGTTATTGCCAGTCAGTGCCAGTGGCCAGCATCACGCGTTACACAATGGAAATGTACGAAGCGAGACAAAATCCATGAATTTCATTAGCACCGTCGTGAAGGTCATTGAAATCTACTCCAGATTGATACCAGTTGGTCATTCATTGATCATTTCGAAGATTTAATAGAGAATAATGCAAGTTACGTAGTCCGGCATTAAATTCAAAGAATACTAGCTGTACGTTCTCTAGGAACATCGATACATGCATCCTCCTCCCCAACATTCTTCCGATCCGCAACCATCCGTCGCTTGGCAACACACATTCCTTTCTATTAATAGACCTATTTGTCAGTACCTGAACCCTTAATTCCATGATACTGTCAATGGCAAACGTACACGTTATCGTACTAAAATATTACAGGTAATAACGTCATTTGCTTCATTCACACAATGTATATTAAATATAATATTTTCAAATCGCACGGACGAATTATTCCGTGTATTATTAAAAATGATTATTTTATCTTCGTACTTTATTAATTATCAGAAATTGTAACCTACTATCTCGTGAAGGATAATTGAACAAAATGTATAGTTTCTATAATCAGTTAAAGCTTGTATTTGAGAAGGCTAATGCACGTGATTAGATGAGCGCTAGCGAAGATTTCCACTCAACTCTTACGGAGCTTTGTCTCTTCGTTTGTTTGTTTGTTTGTTTGTGAGCAATGTACAGGTCGCAGGGTTTGACTGGTCTACATTAAACTTTTTTGTATACGCAAACGTATCCAAGTTGGAACCCTATAGTTTTTTAGTCATATCTGTAGGACCATTTTTGAGAACATCACCTCAAAGTTTCTAAAAACCTCATAGGATTAGGCTGAGCGGAAAAAATTGAAAAATAAAATCTCACCAATATATTTCAAATGTTCCTCAAATGTAAAAACGAAAGTGATACACATAATAACAAATTTGTATGCGATTCGAACCAGCCGTTTCGAAGAAAATAATGTAATACATGTTCTTTATTCATCGAATAGATAGAAATAATAGCAGAAATAAGTTGCATTGGTTATTCACGGCTACCTAGATTCGTTGGTGTCGAATGAAGTATATTTTATATGATCAAGGCATGTAGAATTTTAGATTCAACTTTATAGATATCTCGCTCATCGTACAATGCATATTCTGCGTTTACCTAGACTAAGTTACTATGCCATTGATTAGGTAGTTGTATGCATCTGTGGGCTGTTTTGTAATTTCATTTACCCTAAATGTAATAATATTCTATTATATGCATAGTGAGCCAACATTTATTGTAGACAACCATATGTTTTCCAGAGAAAGTATTCCAGATCTCTATACCTAATGGGTGACCTTTACGTAGGCCTATAATTCGTAATAGCGAACTATTGTCATTCATTAAACATGACATTTTTTTGTATGTTTGCTTTATTTCAAATGAATGATATTGAAACGGTTCAGATAAATGATTAGTTGATGTTTCTAAGAGATGACATAATGTTTAATTATTGAAACATTATATAACCTGGATATATGATAGTAGATTTGTAATTTCATTTATATTAAATCCAATATTAATATATAATCTACATTAGAGTACTCGTTACATTTATTGACGAGTAGCATCAATTTTTTCTTGGGTATTGTAAATATCTACCAACATCTCATGCTACACGTCAAGAACTTAATTTTCAATTTTTAAAATCATTGGGCTCATCATCATCATTAAGTTCGATACCCTATAGTTTTGAGGCTCAATCGGTTGCACCACTTCTGAGAAAACTGATTTATAAGTTTCCAAATCCCCATAAGAATAAGACAGAGAAGAATTTACGTAAACAAATGTCCTTCGAAAAAATACAACTTTTCATCGAATTTCACTTCAATAATGATACACATTATTCCAAACTTTCACTGAAATCCGATTAGTCGTTTTAATGTAAAACATCATGTAATGACATATTGATACATCTTTCAAAGCTATTAATTAGAAAACCAATCACATCCAAGCAACAAGTGTCACCAATTAATGAAGAACGATTAAAACAAGGCCTTCTTTATTATCAAAGAAATTATTGAGAATGAGTAATGAATATAAAAGGATAGGGTAGTGACATAATTATTTGTATCTCAATGTGTATATGTATAGGCCTACAGCTGTTAGTACGTCTCATATAGTAGTCTAATATAACATATAATATTAAATTGCATCTAATATTACATTCGTTAGAATAGTCTACGAAATAAACGGACTGGAATGGAAAGATTGATTTTCACCTTGAATGCCGTCAAAAAATCAACTTGATATAACTTTTTGAAAGAATTCAATTCATTTATTCTTCCAAAAATTTCAAATTTTCATGGAATTTCAATATAATAATGATACACATTATTCCAAACTTTTTCATTCTGAACATTTTTTTTCGAGTGTGGTGAATTCGCTTCGCTTATCCAATTATATGAATCATTTCGTTTTTTTTTATTGGGTTCAACGACGCACTGTTATGATAACTGAGATCTAATGGCGTTGGATGGATGATTAATGAGATGATGGGATGATGAGATGAAGGTTCTTGGGTAATGGGAAGGATAGTTATTGCATTGGTTCGCTAATCGGTGCCTCCAATTCGATCGTTATCTCTTGATAAAACCGGATCTATAGTTTATAGAAAACACTTAAATTAGGAAAAATGCACATTTTACTATCGTACTTTGATAAAAAGGATTTCATCGTGAATTGGTAGGAATTTGAAAATCTTAATGGAAATAAACATTCCACAATGAAGTATATTTATCAACCACACCACCCATAAGTGAATATGATTATCTATTTTTTCATTGCAGCTAGATTGTAAGTGACAATAGTCAAGGGTTCCATCAATTGCATATTGCCGTATCTCGGCCGCAAATGAGTGAATGTCTTACAATAAAAAAGTAATATTATCAGCGTTTAATTTCAAATGCGTATCACCAGAACATCATGATCTAAATTCCTTGATGACGACTTTTATTTATGTCTATAATGGTCATTCAACTTGTATTGTTCCCTCGAATTAGGTAATGCATCCGTTTAGCCCCCATAGTACCTCTCACTTGAACAAATGGTAACGTAGAGAATGGGGTGAGGTAAGGGTTCAAACTGGAGCCAGAACAATAGCCAAGTCTAAGAAGGAGCTGACATTTGACGAAACGCTCTTCATTGGTCAGATACCTGTAAGTAGGCGTGAACGTTCTATACTAGATAGAGTCGACGAATTGGAATTTCACTGAATCGGGATTTCGACGAATATTACCAATCGACAAATCGGTCAGCCACGTAAATGGCTGAAAGTCGATGAATTGGGATTTCACTGAATCGGGATTTCGATGAATATCACCAGTCGATGAATCGGACAGCCACATAAGTGGCTGAAAGTCGACGAATCGGGATTTCACTGAATCGGGATTTCGATCAATATTACCAGTCGATGAATCTTACCAGTAGACGAATATACACGATACGAAACAGCTATACGAATGGCTAAAGTCATCGAATTGGGATTTCACTGAGTCGGGATTTCACTTAGTCGGGATTTCGATGAATCTTGCCAGTCGATGAATTGAACACCTACGTTAATGGCTAGAAGTCGACGAATTGGGATTTCGACGAATCGGGATTTCGATGAATTGAGACAGTCGACGAATTGGGATTTCGTCGAATCGGGATTTCACTGAATCTTACCAGTCGACGAATTGGGATTTCGATGAATTGGGACGTAGCCGAGAATTTTTCCAGAAATGTGTATGCAAATGTCATCCAATTTCACGCAAAATTTCATCTCTTCGGAAAATGAAAATATTTTCTTTTTTCTCCGCTCTGCTATTCTAACGGGTATTTTCGAAATATCTAAAATTCATAAACAAAAAAGTCACCACCCGATAGTGCCGAAAAACTTCACTGATCTAAGTTGGATGAGGAACCATCTGGAGAAAAAATTGTTCGAAGTTGATAGCTGTAGCCGTGTGACCTCAGGAGAACCGACCGGAGAACATGAAAAGAAAATAAAGAAAAAAAAAAGAAAAACGAACAGAAACCAATTCTTCGCAGTACGTCAAATCGAATCCTCACTAAAGCTCGTCCAATTAAATTCAATTGAACGTTGAAATTATCAATCGATCGTATGAATTGGGCTGATGTTACCCGAACAATAATCATCAGCATCTGGCTAGTGGCCGGGTTAGTCTTATGATCGATGTGGCGAGGCCGGGGACGAGGTGGGCAACGGTATATAAAAAAAAAGGAAAAATAAAAATAATAAAAAAAGTTTTTGCCAACGGCACGTGGTGTTCCCAAGCGGTCACCCATCCAAGTACTGACCACGCCCGATGTTGCTTAACTGCGGTGATCGGACGAGAACCGGTGTTTTCAACATGGTATGGCCGTTGACATGCATCCGACTCGTCATCCTCTAGCATCATCAGCTGGGTCCTCCGGTCCATCAATGCCATCCCACTGCATCGTGACGTCATCACACGACCACCGAATGGACAGGTGTGGTGCCTATAATTATCGGGTCGAATGCCATCATGGCTATGATCGGGTATACGTACAGGCGAGCTCGGTTCGCCCACCCAACACCGACTCGACAGTCAAAAAATCGCGATCGCCGCCGCCGCCGCCGCCGCCGCCGCCGCCGCCGCCGCCGGGCTAGCACTGGCAGATAGGTCTCGAAAAACCTCGTACCCGTTCACATCAACTCGTGTTCGCTCCGACGCACCGTTTTCGCGCCACCGCCGTCGCAATGTGGAAATGTGACCGAAACATTTTCGCGGCCGACACCCTTCCGCGTCGCATCGAGCTCGGCTCGGCACCGATCGATGATAGGGCCCGGTCGACCACACCGTCGGTGCGGTGGACGCCGAAATCGCACGGTCCGTTCTCGTGTGAGAGCGAATACAAGGTCTAATCCCTAATCCAGTCCCATCTCTAATCCCATCTCATCCTAACCAAATTCTAATTAAAATTGGACTAATAATTGAAAATATTATAGATAACTTAGAACTTTAATACTAAAATAATGAACCGATTAATATTCAACCCCCCCCCCCTCCCCCCCACCCTATATTGTATTCCTGACTATAAAAAATTACTAATGCAGAAATAAATAACACAAATCCTATAAAAATTATTGACATTCGATCTAATAAAATTGTCATAACAATCGGATCAGAATTTAAACTCAAACCCTTCCCCTCAGGTCGACTCTACCCACATGCTCGGATTCTATCCACATTGTCGGTGGGGCGGGCCATGGGGTGGGTCATGGGGGTCGGGTGGGCCCGACGTCAGCAAACAACACACAATAATGACGAAGAAAATATGATTTTGCCAATAATTGTATTCAATTAAAACGTTTAAATTATCAATCGATCGTATGAATGGGGCTGATGTTACCCGAACGATAATCATTGCCATCTGGCTAGTAGCCGGGTCAGCCATGATCGATGCCGGGGCGCGGCCGGGGACAAGGTGGGCAACGGAATAGGAAAAATAAAATGGAAAAGGAAAAGAAATTAAAAAAGTTTTTGACAACGCCACGTGGTGTTCCCAAGCGGTCACCCATCCAAGTACTGACCACGCCCGATGTTGCTTAACTGCGGTGATCGGACGAGAACCGGTGTTCCCTGTCTTCTGGTAAGTCGTGATGACTTCTGTTCGATTTCCAATACCGATCTTTTCGATCGCAAAAGGAAGTGATGGATTTATGTGTTTCCTGGTATATTTTCTTGTTGTACTGTGATGCAGTTTATATTGGTGTTCCTACCTATTGAATATCTTTTCGCTTGTCATAATTAGCTAACCCACGTGTCATGAGACATTTTTTAACCATATCTTGATTACGATTTACAGTGGTTCGTGGTGTGATTCATGTGTTCATGAAATTATGTGGGATATGCCCTCTTCATGGTGGATCATCTCTTCTGGGTCTCTTCCTGGGTGGTTGATGAGCATCCAAGCCTGTCGATGCCATTGGTCTTTTTCTCGTGTCCGTAGGTTTTGTCTGGTTTATGGATAGTTGTTTGAGATAAGGGATTTCGGATAGTGCTAATTTTTGGAAGAAATTCTGTGCTTGGAGTTTGCATAAATCGGATATAAGTGTATTGTTCGTTTTAGTATGTAGATCTGTGATTCTTGTCCAGCGAGGAAGTTTTGTGATGGTTCGGAGGATTCTGTTTTGAAAGACTTGTAGGGATTTTATGTGAACTGCTGAGCATCCGGACCAGATTGGGGATGCGTAGAGTATTGAGGGAAGGATGATACTACTATTGAGGTGAGTTTTTGCTGGTATCGAGAGTTGCTTAGACTTCAGGAGGGGGTATAGGGAATAGTATTTATTTGTGGCTTTGACTTTGACATCCTCGATGTGTTTATTCCAGGTGAGGCAGCGGTCCATATTGACTCCCAGGTAGTTTATGGACGTGCTCCATGGAATATCTCTGTTGTTCATCATCAGGTTGGTGGTTCTCCTCTGTCGTCCTCCGAATCCGAAGATAATTGCCTGCGTCTTGGCGATGTTGAGTTGGATCCTCCATTTGCTGTACCAGTCTGCTATGATGTCGATTGCAGTTTGGAGTCGAAGGATTGCTTGCCTGGTGTATGGGGAGGTGGCCATTATCGCGGCATCATCGGCGTAGAAGGCATGGGTGATGTAGGGGGGTGAAACTGGAATATCATGTGTATATATGTTAAAAAGCACAGGTCCGAGTACGGAACCTTGCGGTACGCCAGCAAGTATAGGAAATTCCTTCGATTTGTGGTTGTTTCGGGAGATGTGGAATGATCTGTCAGTAAGGTAGGATTTGATGATTGCAGTGAGATGGCGGGGGAATTTCAGTCGATGCATTTTCAGGAGGAGCCCATCATGCCACACCCTGTCGAAGGCTTTTGATATATGAAGGAATATGCCGGGGGTGACGATAATCTCGTTGTAATTCGACGTGATCAGGTTTGTGACACGGAGGAGTTGCTGGGTGGTCGAATGTCCTTGTCTGAAGCCAAACTTTGAGTCCTGGATGACGTTGTTCTCTTCGAGATGTCGGTTGATTCTCTTCAGGATAATCTTCTCCATCAGCTTTGATAGCCCTGACAGCAAGCTGATGGGTCTATAACTCGAAGGGTCGCTCGGGGGTTTGCCAGGCTTCAGGAAGGTGATGACGTTTGCAGCTCGCCATGCCTTCGGAAAATGCCCTATCTTCAGTACTGCATTCGATAGTTGGATGAATGTTCCTACTGCTAATGGGGAGAGTTCGAGGATGGTTTCATTGGTTATTTTGTCTTCTCCTGGGGCCTTCTTTCTGACCAGTTTTTCAGTCAGTGATACCAGTTCCGCGATGTTAACGGGCTCTATCTGATCGTCTGCAGCATTGGCTTCCAGAAGGCGTAGTTCTTCTGTGAGACCTCTCGTGTGTTCATTCCTGGGGTTAGGAACGAACGACTCCGAGAGCGTCTCAGCCAGTAGGTCAGCTTTGTCTTGGGGGTGGCATGCACGTCCGATCGGTGGATCAGGTTGTGGTCGTCTCTGAAGGGTCCTCGCCATTCTCCAGATGGAGTTGTCCCTTATGTTGAGAGTTGCAATTTTCTCGTCCCACTTAGCTTTCCTGTGGTCAAGTATCAGCTCTTTCAGCTTTTTGTTAAGCTTGTTGTAGTGCGTTGCTGAAGCTGCAGTACGAAGCCTCTGATATGCTCTTCTTGCCTGGTTCTTCATTTTTATAGATTGCTGCAGGCCTGGTGGTAAATCAGAGGTGGTATTCGGCTTCGGGCTTTGTTGTGGTATTGCTATGGCCATTGCTTGCTCAATGCTGGAGGTGAGCTTCTCAGTGAGGTCGTCAATGTCAGCTGTTGTTTCGATCATTGGAGGATGAATGTTGGGTCCCTTCCTTAAAAGTCCGTCCAGCGTGTTACGAAATATGGTCCAGTTGGCTTTTCTGAAGTTAAAACGGGAGCTTGGTGGATGGCTGGTGGCACTGCTGTTCACGATTGAGATGATGATAGGGTTGTGGTCTGATGTTAATTGGGGAACTGTGTGGATGGAAATGGAAGTGGCTAATTCATGTACAATTGCGATGTCCAGGACGTCAGGTTGATGAGATAGGCAGCCGGGATAATGAGTCGGTTCGTGAGGAGCTATGATAGCATAGGTGTTTTTCAGGGAATGGTTATACAGGTCCTTGCCTCTCTGGTTGGGGTTGACTGAGTTCCAGGCCTGGTGTTTGGCATTAAGGTCTCCTGAGATAATTGTGGGTGTCAGGGTGTTGGTGAGGTTGTCTAAGTCTGCGTCGAGAAATTTCTTATTGGGTTGGGAGTATGCAGAGATGATGTTCAGAGGTCCAAAGTTGGTTTCCACCTAAATTGCTGTTGTTTCAATGTGCCTGGTGGCAGGCGGTGTTACCTGGTGATGTTTGATGGATGTTTTCGTGAGTATGGCTGTTCCTCCCTGGCGTGTCCCAGCTACTCGTCGGTCCGTGCGGTAGGCCATGTATCCGGCTATGCCGTACCGGTCGGTCTCGATCAGGTTGGTTTCTTGCACCAGGAAGATGTCGATGTTGTGGGCCTTCAGGAACTGCGTCACCTCCACGACTTTTGCTCTTACGCCACCGTTGGCATTCCAGGAGGCGATAGTTAGTTTTTTAGGGACTGCCATTGGAAGCGTTCATTGGTTCATCCTGAATTAGTTGAATAATCAGAGCTGCCATTGCTTTTACTATTGGAGAGGTCTCCAATTCCATGATGCCTTGGGCGATGCCTGCAATCATTCTCCACGTTTTCTTCTTTCCACTATCCTGTTCGGAAGTTCCCTGTTCAATATCATTCTGGGGTGGAGGTCGATGAGGGTTGAATTTGTTGGTTCCGGTTGTTTTGGGTGTAGCTTCCTGTTGTTGGGGAGCAGCCTGATTCCGGGGTCTAAGGGGCGGAAAGTTTCTCTCGCAGTTCATCTCTGATGGTCCGGAGTGTGGTTTTTGCCATGGGTTGGTGGTTGGCGGGGGTGCTGGCTCGAACCTCTGTCTCGGAGTGCGATTTGGTTGCCTCTGAGTTCGGTTCTGGTTGGCTGTTGTTTGTGCCTCGGTGGCCCTCTTGTAGAAGATGCACATCCTGGAGCTTGCTATGTGATCTCCTTCGCATAGGCAGCATCTTCCCGGTACATCTGGGGATTTGGTGCAGGTCTTGGATGTGTGCGTGCCTGCGCATTTGCAGCAGCGCGTCACGTTGTTACAGAAAAGTGCGTGGTGGCCGTACCTGTTGCAGTTATAGCATTGCATCACGCCCCTTGGTGGCTTGTAGCTTTCCAGCCTCACCCTGCAGTGGCACAAGTAGCGGATGTCTGATGCGGGGTTCTCTGTGGGGTCGTGTTCGAATGAAGCGACGAACAGCGGCATTGGTTGTTTGCTTGTGGTTCTTGTCGTCATTTGGGTTATTGTTTGCAGTTTGTAGCCCATTGCTCTCACCTCTTCAACGGCTTCCTCTACCTGTTGATCTATTGGTAGGCAACGAATGACGTATTTTCTGCTCTTCGGGTCCTCTCCTGTCGAGAAGGTGTGGTGTTGGACTCCTTTGTCAAGTAGGTCTTTCTTCACCAGTCTGTAGTCGGTTATGTCATCGATATTGATTTTTATCGTGTCCCTTTTAGGTTGGATCGTGAAGCCGTTTTTCACCATACCGCTAATGGTTCGACGTAGTTCATTTGTATCACTGATACCTCGTAGTATAAGTGGGGGTACTGACGGTTTCCTTGTCTGAGCTGGGGCTGTCTTCTCCGTGCCTTGTTTTTCTTGGGTATTTCGACGCTTCTTTGTTTGTGACGTGAATTGGGATGCTATGTCATCGCTTTCATCATCCCCGTCTTGATCATCTGACAGGTCAGAGAGAACCTCATATCGGTTTTGGAGTTGGATTTTCTCCGGTGCTCCTGTTTGCAGCCGTTTTCTTTTTGTGCTCATTTCAGTTTGAGGGTAACATATTTGCTTCCCTCTAAATGTGACGTTCTGAGTCGCCGTTTCTTTCGATATGAATTTGTAACTCGAAGATTGGTTCGTTTCCATTGCCATTCTACTTGTTGAAGGCTTAGGATCAGATAGGGATTCATGGTTCATTGTATTTGCTTCTTTCAGCGATGGAGCAATGGAGCTTGATGTTTCTCTGTCTCGGTTGAGTAGTGCCTTTATCTCATTAGCTTTGGCGGCTAGCTGGGGGCTTAGACTCGACTTTATTTTCACGTGGAAATCGAGCAATTTCACGTGGAATCGAGAATATCTTAGCCTCG
Organism: Brachyptera putata; assembly: GCA_907164805.1. NCBI lineage: Eukaryota > Metazoa > Arthropoda > Insecta > Plecoptera > Taeniopterygidae > Brachyptera > Brachyptera putata. The sequence goes on along the minus strand of OU015462.1, from coordinate 2,434 downwards.
ACTTGAACTCACGTGAAATAATGAATGTGAAAATCCACTTTCATTCTACCACCTTTTTACTACATGGAAATGAATTTCACGCGTGGAAGTGACGTCACAGGCAATGCCCGATGCTCTCAAACAAGTTATTTCTTTCAAATTGTAGGATAGATTGGCGCATGGAGAAATAAATGCCGTGTCATCATGGATTATATATATAAATATATATATATATATATATATATATATATATATATATATATATATATATATATATATATATTTATATATATATATATATGGGGCTTATACAAATATATCATTCATCCGAATTATTATTCAAAGACTTATCATTGGAGGTCGGTGAGAATTTGTCACCGATGTCCGTTTGGTTCACGTTTCTATACTTCAAAATTATGAATGTATTCAATCTTATATCTCGGGGTGATCGCCCTTGTGGTGCCCCGTTCAAACGATCCTAAGCTTTCATCTTTTGCCTTCATTGGGAAACAATGACTTTGTGTCAAGTTTTCGATGTTGATAAAAGAAGGAATACAATTTCAATGATCCTCGGAACCTAAAAATATGTCCACTCTAAATTGTGTGAAGAGTTTAAATATTATAAGCGTCTCAATTATTGTCATATCGCTAATAGGCCATATGAATTTGGATAAATGAATCGATAAGTGAATGAATGAAAGAACAAATGAACGATTGGATGAATGAATAAATGTAATGATCATGAATGAAAATCATCAATAAATGAACGAATACCTTGATTGTATGAATATATGACTTAAAGAATGAATACTTTTAAAAATGATCACATGAATAAATGGAGTGATAACCAAGTGTATGGATGCATGAATAAGTGAGAATGAGAATGAATGAATGATAGAATGATAGATGAATGAATGAATAACAATATAGGGTAAAATTTCAATAAATATATAAATAATCGGATGAATTAATCAATGAATAAATTTAACCATACACATTGAGATGTTTTGATACCGTCGAAGTATTGAGATACAGTCGCTGTCACTGCCCACTCGGCAAGAATACCACTTCGAGATGCGAGATATTGATTTAAATATATAATTCTTGTTCGATTCATTCGGAAAAATGATTTTTAACATCATAAATGTGGCATGCGTATTCTCAAGTACTAAAATTTTGGAGAAATTCCGTTTTATGGAAAAAATATCGACATAACCCTATTTCTAGAATTCACGTCACAGATTTCCGCGCTCTGAATTTCACAATGTGAGAATTTTCTCGAGTCTAGCTATTTTCACGTTGTGTCTTTCGCGCGTGGATTTGAAACGTGAAAATATATAATTCCACGTGAAAGTCGAGTCTAAGCCCCCTGGTGTTTATATTCTGAATCGTTGCAGATAGACATTCTAGCTGTGTTCGGTGATTTCGATTATTTATCTTGTGCGCGCTCCGAACCCGGGTCCCTCAGCCTGGCAGACAGCTTCGCTGTTGCTGTGCTGTCGGGGCCAATCGTTTGGTTGGTTTTTAAACGCGATTTGATGAATTTGTTCGTATTCGCGAACTTTAAAATCCGCAAATTATTGCTTCAGTTTTGTGGAATTATTTTCAATTGAAAACTAATTACAAAAATATTTTGGTACTCGGTGGGATCGCACACGGATTTCTCAATCCGAAGCCCAGCGTCCTAGCCACTCGGATCCTTGGCGCTCTCTATGAACACCATGTTAAGTGTACTTTATTCAACACGCCTCTGACGTCACTACAACACGTTATTTCTTACCCACGCTATCTTTGAAAATGCTTTGATAATGTTTGTAGTTATTACACGCTACTCACGATTCCCGTGAAACTTTCACCAGTGAAGCGGATTAACTAACTAGTCACTATTATAAACATAGAATTACGAAATACTCGGAAATGTCACTGTTTTCACTGGTTTCTTGTTAGGCCTATGCCTGCTGTGTCTCGTTTGGGTCGTTCAAATCGGAGAAATGCTGTTAGTATTTGCACTCCACCTACGATTTGCACAATTTTTTCACAGTAGCACAAGCACAACTAATTGAACACAATTATATACTCGGAGAAATCAAAATATCTGATAATCCACTGGTTTTTTATTTTTTTACCGGAGTGAATAACACAGGCGACTTGGCAGTCGAACATCTTGATGACGAGTGAGAACCGGTGTTTTCAACATGGTATGGCCGTTGACAAGCGTCGTGGCCATTCTATTTCATCTGGTTCCTCCGGTCTGATGCATGTTTCCATCAATTTCGATCAATCGCATCATCATATTGTCATGTCTCATGCATATGCACGGCACTTCACCGCA